>APFE031160369.1:27957-94216 GCA_000404065.3 Pinus taeda
CTGTCTTCAAATCGTCCATGTTTGTCTTCAAATCTGTCTTCCAATCATCCATCTTAGCTTCCACGCCCTTTATCTTAAATTCCATGCCATTTATCTTAGCTTCTTTTAGCTTTTGTGAGGCTGACATTTTTTGCACTTGGTCTTGTAATTTTGATATATCATGTAGCATTTCTTCCTCTTCTTCATGAGTCATGCTAGAGCTTTCAGGTTCCTTACTAGGTGTTTGCATTTTCTTTCCTCGGGGCATCAGTTACCGATAATAATGCTCTACTAGCCCTTTTAATTCCTTCAAAATAAATTTTCAAACCAATCTTAAGCAAAAATTTAAAAAAATCTACACACCTTTTTTTTCTTTGTAGGAGCTCGATATTGCCTCTAATGTATCTTTGTACTTTCAAAACATCCAGTTCTGAAATTGTGACTATGGTAGTCCTTTGTGTCCTCCTTACAATGCCACCAGTCTGACCCCAATTGGATTCTCCACTGAAGAGTTATGCCAAATCTCCCACAGTGACCTGATTATAGAACTTTTCAGAAGAGCGAACTTGTATGAAGTGCCACGTGTCACTATTTGGACCTCTAGCTCTAAAAAATATCTAGAAGAAACTACAGTCCGTCCTCTTTCTGTAACGTTTTGCGAAATTTCAATCCGTTGCTCAGAGAGAAAGTTATGACGATTTTCCCCAGGTCACCTGTTTGGAATGTAATTCAGGAGTGTGGAAAAATACCAACTTCCTCAGATCATATCTCCGCAAATATAGCGTAAACAGATATGAAATTCGGACCTGTGCTGCAGCGCGATGTCTTCTCAAATGGGTTTTTTTTTCCAACTTCTGAAACATCGTAGAAAAAACGTTATAGCGAAAATTCCACGATGACCTGTTTGGAGCAGCGAAACCTTAAAACTTGGCTCCGATACCAAATGTTATGAAACCAGCTCAAGAAAAGATAGATCAACGCCTTAGAATTCAGCCTCTTCGAGGGGGAAAACATCCTTACATTACATAAATGAACAATTCTTGGATGATGCAAATGAAAAAACCTCCTTTCTATATATAGGAGTCTAAGGAGTCACAATATAACCAGCCGACCTAATAATAATAATATAAAGCCACAAAAATAACAATAGAGGGATTCTATGGGGCACAGTAATAACAATATGGGGGCAATAGGGGCACAACAATATTAATAAGGGGCACAACTACCATAGTAATGGGGTAATCACTAGTATTATAGGGACCCAACATGTTTGCTCTTTTTTCTTTGTTTTTCATGAAGTGTCTTCCCTATTTATACATAAAGGGCGGTTCAACACTCCTTAAGAGTAGGAATGGTGGAAGAAGTCTTGACATCTCAATAGGAAGATATAAACCCTTTGCTCTTATTCTTGAATAATAATCAAAGAGGATTAAAAGGGACCAACATGATACTGATAACCAATCAGAGTAGAATTAGTAGAACAATGACAACAAAAGATGATGAATAAGCATGTCTTTCCTTCTGTCCTCTTACCAATTCAGGGAAGTTTCTTATAAAGATAGTGATTTATGATTGACTGATTTCAGTATGTTGTGATTTTGTTTCCATTACATAATTGCATAGTTGTATTCCAAAAGAGTTGAAAGAACAGGAGCAATAAGCATCCGCAATTTAGATCAGCAAAAGGAACAAGATGTTTTATAGGGAGAGCAAAAGCATACAAGTGGTGTTCCTTTTGAGGAAAGGAACAACAACAGTTCACAAATGCTATTCCTTTGGAAAAGGGATAGAAGAACACACAGGTACGATTCCTTTGGAAAAGGAACATCAAGAATCACAAACGTTGTTCCTTTGAAAAAGGAACAACAAAACACACCAATGTCGTTCCTTTGGAAAAGGAACATCAGACGTAAAAAATGTTGTTCCTTTGGAAAAGGAACAACAAAACTAGCAAATGTCATTCCTTTGGAAAAGGAACAATAGAAATAAAAAATGTTGTTTCTTTGGAAAATGAACAACAAAAACACACAAATGCCGTTTCTTTGGAAAAGGAACAACAAGAATCAAAATGGATGTTCCTTTCGAAAAGGAACAACAAAAACACACAAATGTCGTTTCCTTTGGAAAAGGAATAGCAAAAGCACACAAATGTCGTTCCTTTGGAAAATGAACAATAGAAATAAAAAATGTTGTTCCTTTGGAAAAGGAACAACAAAAACACACAAATGTCGTTCCTTTGAAAAAGGAACAACAGAAATAAAAAATTTTGTTCCTTTGGAAAAGGAACAGCAAAAACACACAAATGTCGTTCCTTTGGAAAAAGAATAGTAGAAATAAAAAATGTTGTTCCTTTGGAAAAAGGAACAACAAAAATAAAAAATGATGTTCCTTTGGAAAAGGAACAACAAAAGCACACAAATGCCATTCCTTTGGAAAAGGAACAACATAAATAAAAAATGTTGTTCTTTTGGAAAAGGAACAACAAAAACACACAAATGTTGCTCATTTGGAAAAGGAACAACATAAATAAAAAATGTTGTTCCTTTGGAAAAGGAACAACAGAAATAAAAAATGATGTTCCTTTGGAAAATGAACAACAAAAACACACAAATGCCGTTTCTTTGGAAAAGGAACAGTAGAAATAAAATATGTTGTTCCTTTGGAAAAGGAACAACAAAAAAAAAATGCTGTTCCTTTTCAAAAGCACACAAATGTCGTTCATGTGGAAAAGGAACAACAGAAATAAAAAATGTTGTTCCTTTGGAAAATGAATAGCAAAAACACACAAATGTCGTTCCAAAAATGTTGTTCCTTTGGAAAAGGAACAACAAAAACACACAAATGCCATTCCTTTGGGAAAGGAACAGAAGAAATAAAAAATGCTATTCACAGCAGGAAAAATGTTGTTCCTTTGGAAAAAGAACAGCAGTAACAACAAAACATTGTTTCAAATATATGTACAAAAAATAACTCAAGAAATTATGTACAAACTATAAAGAGAAGTAAATTCCTTAATGAATTATAGGTGAGGAAGACTTCTCTTCCTCCCCAAAAATCTCCATATCTGAATCTTGGCATAACTGTTAGTAGAAGGACTCCCGAGTGAGTGGTTTGCGATAGAGATGAACTCGGTGGCCATTTTCCTTGAGGGCATATCCAGAACCATCAATAGTAATTAGAGTAAGGGTAACATTGTCATGTACCTTATGGATTTCATATGGTCCCAACCAACGAATTTGGAGTTTCTTGGGGAAGTCCTGAAACATGGAGTCATAAAAAAGAGCCCAGTCTCCTTCGTGGAAGACTTTGTTTTTAATGAGAGCATCATGCCATTTATCTCTCTGTTGCTGGATCAGAGTAGTGTTTTGAAGTGCAGAGAGCCTAATTTCGTCTAGCTCATAGATCTGTCGTAGTCGATTAATCTGTGCCTCAGTTAGGTCTAAGCCAACTTCCTGTGCTATCCGTAATGTTTGGATTTCAAAATCTATGGGGAAAATGGGTTGTTTTCCAAACACTAGCTGATAAGGTGAGTAATCAGTGGTACTCCTCCATGTTGTTCCGTAAGCCCACAGTGCTTTAGGTAGTCTGGCAGCCCAATCACATCTATGTGATGCAACAATTTTCGTTAGGATTGTTTCTATTATTTTATTGCTTCTTTCTACTTTCCCATTTGCTTGTGGGTGGTATGGAATAGTGATTTTATGCTCTGGACATGATAGTTGTTGAGTGTTGCAGCTATTCTGTTTCCAGCAAACTATGGTTCACCATCTGTAATTACCTCTCTTGGAAGGCCATAACGTACAAATATATGGAACAGGAATTGTATGACAGAGTCCTTTGTGGCTCTTTGCAATGCCTCTGCTTCAACCCACTTGGTGACATATTCTATTGCCACCAAAATATATGTTTTCTGGTTTGATGATGGGTTGATTGGTCCAACGAAATCAAGAGCCCATAGGTCAAATGGTTCGGTGACTAGCTGTGGTTTCAGAGGCATCTCATCAGATTGAATAGGGCGTCCCACTCTCTGGAAACTGTCACAGGCTTGGAAAAATTTCTTTGCATCTTTGAAAATCGTGGGCCAATAATACCCTATTTGTAGTACTTTATGTCCAGTTCTGCGATTAGCGAAATGTCCACCACATGGTTGGTCATGGCAGGCTTTCAAAATGTCAAAGATTTCATCCTCTTGAACGCATCTCCTGATATGCATGTTTGCCCATGTGTGAAACAAATAGCCCCCAATCCAAGAAAATCTAGTACTTCACTGAACAATCTGTTTTCACTCATTGGGCGTTAGATGCTTTGGTAACTTACCTACTGCTAGGTAATTGGCAACATCAGCATACCGGGGTGTTTGAATAGCCACAACAAACAGATGCTCATCCGGAAATTGATCTTCAACTCCTGCTGCATCAACTGGCTTTGGCATTGTTGAGAGGAAATCAGCTACTGGATTTTCTTTTCCAGGTTGATTCTTGATTGTAATATCAAATTCCTGCAATAAAATCAGCCATCTAGTTATTCTGTCGTTTGTGATAGGCTTGTTTGCTAAATATTTTTTGGCAGAATGATCTGTGTACAAGATAACAGGATATCCAGTAATGTAATGTCTGAACTTATTGACAGCATGTATTACGGCTAGAAATTCTTTTTCAGTAATAGTGTAGTTTAATTCAGCAGGGGATAAATTTTTGCTAATGTAATAAATTGCATATGGTTTTCTATCCTCTTCCTGCCCAAGGACCGATCCAGTGACTCCGTCTGAGGCATCAGATTATATCTGGAATGGGAAATCCCAATTTGGTACTCGAAGGACTGGGGCTGTCGATACGAGCTTCTTCAGATCCTTGAAAGCACATTCACATTTTTTTGTCCAAAGAAAATCAACGTTACCAGTTAGTGCATACAAAGGTGCATCAATACGTGAATAATGTTTTATAAACCTCCTATAATAACCAGAAAATACAAGAAAGCTACGTACCTCTGTTTGAGTGGTGGGAGTAGGAATGAGCAGAAGTATTTGGATTTTGGCTGGGTCTACATGAATGCCAGCTGCTGAAATATAGTGTCCTAAAATAAGTCCTTTCATCATCATCATATAACATTTTTCATGGCTTAAACAAAGCCTGGTAGCAATGCAGCGTTGTAGGACTTTTTCTAGTGTATCCAGTGCTGGATCGAAATCATTTCCGTGTGGAGTAAAGTCATCCATATATACTTCAATTCCTTCATTTATTAAGTCTGGAAAAATGCTAAAGATAGCCCTTTGGAATGTGGCAGGGGCATTGCATAAGCCAAAAGGTAAAACTCGGTAGGCAAATGTTCCCAAAGGACAAGTAAAATTAGTTTTGTCTTGGTCTTCAGGGGAAATCTGTATTTGATTGTACCCACTGAAGCCATCGAGGAAAGAAAAGAATTTTTTTCCTGCCAAAGTGTCTAATACTTGGTCGATGAATGGGAGAGGGAAGTGGTCTTTTTGAGTTGCTTTATTTAGCTCCCTGTAGTCTACACAGATTCTCCATTTCCCATTCTTTTTTGGTACCACCACAAGCGGGGAGACCCATTTACTATCAGAGATAGGGTAGATAAAATTAACATCTAGAAGTTTTTGAAGTTCAGCTTTTGCCACATCTTTTAGATGAGGATTTAGTATTCTTTGAGGCTGTCGAACAGGTCTTGCATCTTTTTCTATGTAAATGTGGTGTGTACATAACTGGGGGTCAATTCCTTTCATATCAGGGTAGTCCCATGCAAATGCTTCTTTATATTTCCTTAACACATGGATGAGCTTTGTTTCTTGTTCGGATGTGAGGTTGGCATTAATGTTTAAGGTTTTTACTGGTTCGATTTCCACAATTTTACTATTTGCAACTGAGGTGACAGGGATTGTATGATCATGTGTATCTTTCAGAGGATCTTCTTCTAATTCGTTATCAAATGCTGCTTTTATCATATGACATTGTGTGAGAGATGTGAGTTCAGTTTGACTAATGAAATTATTGATGGCATCGTCTTCTATTTGGTCTTTGAAATCAAGTGCTTCTTGTATAGTTAATGGAGATATAATGTTATTAGTAAGATATGATACAGGGTGCCTATTAGTTTTGACTATTGTGACACTTGGCTGCACTGGGGGTATAGAACTAAGTTTTTGATATCTGTTCCCCTGGTTATGATCATATTTCCTTGCCGATAGCCAATATAGGCATCAGTAGTGGCAAGCCAAGGTCTTCCTAAAATCAATGGATGTCCATCAAGTCGGGTTTTGGGATTTATTATCAGAAAATCGGTTGGATATTCCAAGGAGTCAACAGAGACCATGACATCATGTAGTATGCCCTCTAGCCTAACCACAGATCGGTCAGGCAATTATAACAAAGTAGAGGTGGGTTCTACAGATGTAATGCCTAGCTTTTGGAAAGTAGTGGTTGTTAAGATATTGATTGCAGCTCCAAGATCAACTAAGGAATTGGGCAGGGTTTGACCATAAATTTGGACAGTTACTATTGGGTTTCCTGGGTCTTCGTATTTAGTGGGTGTTTCTTTTCCTGATAATAATTCAGATAGAGTGTCGACTACTTGGACTCTTGGATTATTTGTTATATTCCTCCTTGGTCTTTTTATGCACAATTCTTTGATAGTTTTTGCGTATATCAGGATGTCTTGAATGGGTTGAAGGAATGGAATTTTTATGTACAAATTTTGTAATTCTCCCAGAATGTCAAAATCAGGCTGTTGTATAGGTTGAGGTATGACTAATCATTCTGGGAACGGGGGAGAGGATGTGGTTGCTTGATTATGAATTTTTTGTTTATTCACATCCTCTTCATATGACAGATGTTCTCTGGGTAACTGATCTTCAACCTGAACTGTCTTGTCTCCCTCGGTTTGAATAATACGCCCAGATCTTAACTGAAGATCATTACACTCCCTTAGATCGGCTCCTACTTCTGGTGTTTCTATGATTTGGAGAGATTGGACCGGTCTGTTATTTGGGTTGGGGTTGGGTTGGGCTGGGAGTTGCAGTCTCAGATTAGACTAGGGATTTTGTTGTAAAGCTAGTAGTGTAGGTTGAGGGAGAGGAATAGTTCCTACTAGCTAATGCATTGGTCTCTGCCAGTTTGTCTGCCAAGCTAAGCTTTGTGAAGTAGGGGGATTCCATTGTGGTGGGTATGGGTTGTTTTTCCAATATGGTGGGGTATAAGGATGGTTCGTCCAAACAGATTGGCTTGCCTGATTCAGCCACGGGTTTGAGGAAGGAAACGACTGTGGTGACCAGTTTGGAAAGGGAGCTGGAATTGACTTTGCCAAATATTATATTGTTGAGCATTATACTACGGAGACTGAAAAGAAGAAGTTGGGTCTGGAAACATACGAGATTGTCGCGGCTGCCACTGACGGCGCTAGTTGAGAAAATACACCGATTCCGACTCCTCTTCTGCTTCCTTATATACTACTTTCAGTCTAGGGAGCGAGGGACAACTTTCCGTAGGGTGACATTTTGTATAGATGGCGCATGTTTGGACTGCATCCAGTGGACACTCCTTATGGCTATGCTTCTTCCTGCATCTAGGACAGAAGATTGTCAAATTCTGTTCTGCCTCCATTTGCTTTTGCTTGGCCTGCAAAACATCCAATTGTGTAGTCAGTGTCCCTACTATATCAGTTTTAAAATTTTCCAATAAATTTCCAATTTCTACACGCGTTACTCCTTCTGTCGAGATTTTATTATCTCTTACAAACCGATCATGTTATGTCGGGTTTACTCGTGTGCTGCCTCTCGAGCTCCTGATACATAAATAAATAATGTCAGCAAAACTTTCTTAATAAATATCTCATTTTCCCATGATGTTTAATGTTTCGATCCATTGTTCATTCATGCCCCTTTTTAATGTTATTTTCAACATGTTATCAGGTAAAGGTAGTGATGCATAGGGAGATCTTTGTAGATTATACTGGAAACGTTCCACATACTCCTCTAATGTTTTGTTTGGTCTGGCTATCATCTGGAATATTTCATCCTTCAGTTCTCTAGACTTGCAATAGTCCTGATATTTTTTTAGAAAAGATTCTTTCATTTTCTCCCAGTTATTTATAACCCTGCCACCTAATCCCATAAACCATCTTAAAGCAGCCCCTTTTAGCATAGAGGGAAACAGTGTTAGTTTCTGGGGGTCAGTGGTGTAATAATATCCCCTACACAGTACATTAAATTCAAATAAAAATGCATCCGAGTCTTATGATGTAAGCCCGTGGAATGTAGGGATATGTTGAAGAGGGATTGCTTTCATGGGGTATTTGCTACAGAATCCATTATGGGGTATTGTAATGTAGAGGTTTGGGTGTTTGGCTGGTTTTGAGCCATTGGGTCAAATATATGCCAATAACCTTCTGGGATATCTAGGAGGGTATTCCTAGGTTGAGAGGGAATGGCTTTGACAGGAATAGTTTTAATAGCACTTCCTATATCTGGGACTATTGACTGAGGAGATTGGGTTTCTTCAACGGTGATTTTTGCAGCACTTCCTTTGTCTAGGCTGTTCAATGGCTGAGTTGTCTTAAGAGGAGATCTCGGTTCCTTAGTTTTCCCCGTCCCTCCTCCTCCTTCACAAATATTATTGAAATTCCCTTCCTGCAATAGCTATGGAGTAGAATTTTCAATTTCTTGAAAGTCCTACTCTTCAGTTTGACTATGCACCTCAGCAAATGCTACAGATGGTGAACCTGTGGCCTGAAGGGAGCTAGTAGGCTGTTTAGAAATAACTTTCCTGGGTCCTACTGAGGGCTGAGATTCGACTTTCTTGTAGATTTCGTCTATGAAGGTTGATTGGCCAAGGGTCACCGGCCCCTTAGCTTTTTCTGGCTTTAGTAGAGGTTTGGAATTTTTTCTAGCTTTTTCTGCTTAGTCATGCACTCAAATTAACTACTAAATCCTACTTAAACAAACAACAACAAATCTGTAGGAAAGTGGGCAAAGGAGCAGGGCTTTTACATGCTCCAAACGTAGGTTCTTACCTTCTGTTTTCAAAACCCAATTCTTCCCTAGTAGGTTTGTACACTACTCTGAGAAAAAGAACAAATGGCTACACTCTTTCCCTGGCAATGGCGCCAAAATGTGGAGCTATAAAAAGGGTCTCTTTCACCTCTAGTGACCTCACATTAATATGTGAATCCGGTAACGCTTTGCTATTTTAAAGAGTGTCTCAGTCTGAGGCTTATCATTTGCCAGAGTAATGCTCGTAGCACAGTGTTTGAAAATACAAGAGTAAATGGATGCGTGTCTACAACTTAACTACTTCAAAAGACTAAATCACACGTTTCGAACATTAAGCAATTTATCAGTCAAGGGTTCGGTAGTGATAACCCATCCCTTTAGAAACTGATGGAAAAGAAATCAGAGAATAGATCGGGGGTCTGGGAGCCGGACAGCAGATGTTGATGCTCACTACAACCTGAGATCGTCCTTCACACCAATAACAAGAAATGGAATGACAGATAAGAAATGGAACGACAAAGAAATCGAACAACAATGAAATGGAATAGCAACCTTGAAATAGAACAACAATTCTAAAATAGAACAGCAAATCTGAAATGGCACATCAAGTCTGAAATGGAACAACAAATCTGAAATGGAACAAAAATTCGGAAATGGAACAGCAATCAAGGAATAGAGCAACAACTAAGTTTAACAAGCCGTAAATCTATTAAATCACTTGCATTAGTCATAACCAAACATCAATCCTTCACTCTTAAATATGTACACACAAATGGAATAGCACTGCTTACTGATACATGATGGAACAACACTGAAAACCATATAGATACAACATGCTCAAATAGTAATATGGTTCAGTTATCACTTTGATTAGAAAGAATACGATTGCATTTCAAGATAGAACAACAATATTCAAGAATCCAATAATCACAAAGAAAAGAGCTTCCAAGATGAATTCTGTAATGTTGAGGAACAATCGCATAACACAAAAACTCTGTAATGGAACAGCAACAGTATCCTGTAGAAACTAACTGTATTATATCAACACCTAAAAGAACAGTAATATGATGCAGTGTCAATACAATACTTTTATTTTCAGAAACCTTAATGGATTAAATACGACAGAGCATGTGATATAAACTTTATAAAACACATCAGGTTACCAGATCACGTCGATAAGAAAACCACACAAAAACCACGCGTAATGGTACAAGAGCAAGTGTCCTCCAGGGCCGGGCCCTTAGCCTCTAGGGGTACACCGCTTGAAGTTATTCCAGGCTCAAATATAAAAGAGTAACCAAGTTTGTATTAATGCATCAAGTAAAATTACACTAGAGCAGTTCTTAACAGGACATGATGATCAAAGTTTTGATCTTTAAAAGAAATTACATAAAAAACCTCTCCTTAGTTAACAGTGTTGCCCCTTATATAAGGGTGACGACGGAGATATCTAAATGTAGAAATAGATAAAACAACGATCCCTTAGGATCAAGGATCTTGAGGGATTCGCAGAACCGTTAACCCTGAGTCATTTCTTCTCTTTTCTGCGCCGAGCTGATATCTCTGCTTCCTTTCCTGGGCTGATCCGTTTTGATCTGGTTTGCATGCGGTCTCTCGTTGAAGGGACAACAGTTAACCCATCTTTGTCTTTTCCTTTAGAACGACAAATTTTCGTTTTTCCTCCCTCCTGCACACGGAAACGACAATTGTCAGTGTTCTTGTTTTGCATATTAATCTCACATGTTTTGTTATAATTCTTTATCATTTTCTAAGTTCATGATGCAAAAAGGCTTGTAAGTCCTAATGAAAAGATACTTAAATAATGATCAAAACATACGTTCTTTGGTACTTCACATCAGCCCTCAGTAGGACCCAGAAAACTCATTTCTAAACAGCCTATTAGTTCCCTTTAGGCCACAGGATCACCATTTGTAGCCTTTGCTGAGGTGCATAGTCAAAGCTTTCAAGAAATTGAAAATTCTACTCCAAAACTATTGCAGGAAGGGAATCTTAGTAATATTTGTGAAGGAGGAGGAGAGATAGGGGAAACCGAGGAACCGAGATCTCCTCTTAAGACAACTCAGCCATTGAATAGCCCCGACAAAGGAAGTGCTATTATAACTATTCCTGTTAAAGCCATTCCCTCTCAACCTAGGAATACCCTCCTAGATATCCCAGAAGGTTATTGGCATATATTTGACCCAATGGCTCAAAACCAGCCAAACACTCAAACCTCTACATTACAATACCCCATAGTGGATTCTGCAACAAATGCGCCTATGAAAACAATCCCTCTTCAACATATCCCTACATTCCACAATCTTACATCAGAAGACTCGGATGCATTTTTATTTGAATTTGATGTACTATCTAGGGGATATGATTACATCACCGACCCCCAGAAACTGAAACTGTTTCCCTCTATGCTAAAAGGGACTGCTTTAAGATGGTTTACGGGATTTGGTGGCGGGGTTATAAATAACTGGGATCAAATAAAAGAATCTTTTCTAAAAAAATATTAGGACTATTGCAGGTCTAGAGAACTGAAGGATGAAATATTCCAGATGATAGCTAGACCAAATGAAACATTAGAGGAGTATGTGGAGCATTTCTAGTATAATCTACAAAGATCTCCTTATGCATCACTGCCCTTACCTGATAATGTGTTGAAAACAACATTAATAAGGGGCATGAAGGAACAATGCATCAAAACATTAAACATTATGGGAAAAGGAGATATTTATCAAGAAAGTTTTGCTAACATTATTGATTTATGTATCAGGAGCTTGAGAGGCAGCACAAGAGTAAAACCGGTAGAACATGATCGATTTGTAAGAGATAATAAAATCTCGACAGAAGGAGTAACGCATGTAGAAATTGGAAATTTATTGGAAAATTTTAAAAATGATATACTAGGGACACTAACTACACAACTTGATATTATGCAGGCCAAGCAGAAGCAAATGGAGGCAGAACAGAATTTGACAATCTTCTAACCTAGATGCAAGAAGAAGCATAGACATAAGGAGTGTCCACTAGATGCAGTCCAAACATGCACCATCTGCACAAAAGATCATCTTATAGAGAGTTGTCCCTCACTTCCTAGATTGAAAGCAGTATATAAGGAAGCAGAAGAAGAACCAGAATCGGTGTATTTGCTCAACCAGCGCCATTAGTGGCAACCGCGACAATCTTGTATGTTTCCAGACCCAACTTCTTCTTTTCAACCTTCACAGTATAATGCTCAATAGTATAATATGTGGCAAAGTCAGTTCCAACCCCCATTTCCAAACTAGTCACCACAGTCGTTTCCTTCCTCAAACCCGTGGCTGAATCAGGGAAGCTAATCTGGTTGGCCGAATCTTCCTTATACCCCACCATATTGGCAAAGCAACCCATACCCACCATAATGGACTCCCCCTACTTCACAAAGCTCAGCTTGGTAGACAAACTGGCAGAGACCAATGCATCAGCCAGTAGGAACCATTCCTCTCCCTCAAACTACACTGTCAGCCTTACAACAAAATCCTCAGTCTAATCTAAGACCGCAACTCCCAGCCTAGCCCAACCCCAATCCAAATAACAGACTGGTCCAATCTCTCCAAATCATAGAAACACCAGAAGTAGGAGCCAATTTGAGGGAGTGTAATGATCTTTAGTTAAGATCTGGATGTATTATTGAAACCGAGGGAGATAAGACAGTTCAGGTTGAAAATCAGTTACCCAGAGAACATCTATCACAACAAGAGGATGTGAATAAACAACAAACTCATAATCAAGCAACCACATCCTCTCCCCCATTCCCAGAACGATTAGTCATACCTCGACCAACAAAATATCCTGATTTTGACATTCTGGGAGAATTACAAAATTTGTACATAAAAATTCCATTCCTCCAAGCCATTCAAGACATCCCCGATATATGCAAAAACTATCAAAGAATTGTGCATAAAGAAACCAAGGAGGAATATAACAAATAATCCAAGAGTCCAAGTAGTCGGCACTCTATCTGACTTATTATCAGGAAAAGAAACACCCATTAAATATGAAGACCTAAGAAACCCAATAGTAACTGTCCAAATTTATGGTCAGACCCTGTCCAGTGCCTTAGTTGATCTAGGAGCTGCAATCAATATCTTAACAACCACTACTTGCCAAAAGCTAGGCATTACATCTGTAGAACCCACCTCTACCTTGCTAGAATTGGCTGACCGATCTGTGGTTAGGCCAAAGGACACACTACATGATGTCATGGTCTCTGTTGACTCCTAGGAATATCCAACCAATTTTCTGTTAATAAATCTCAAAACCCGACTTGATGGACATCCATTGATTTTAGGTAGACCTTGGCTCGCCACTGTCGATGCCTATATTGGATGTCGGCAAGGAGATATGATCATAACTAGAGGAACAGATATCAAGAACTTAATTCTATATCCTCTAGCGTAGCCAAGTGTCACGATAGTAAAGACTAATAGGCACCCTGTATCATACCTTACTGATAACATTAGATCTCCATTAACTATACAAGAGGCAGTTTATTTCAAAGACCAAACAGAAGACGATGCCATTAATAATTTCATTAGTCAAACTGAACTCACATCCCGCACACAATGTCATATGATAAAAGCAGCATTTGATAATGAATTAGAAGAAGATCCTCTAAAAGATACACATGATCATACAATCCCTATCACTTCTGTTGCAAATAGTAAAATTGTGGAAATTGAACTGGGAAAAACTTTAAACATCAATGCCAACCTCATATCCGAACAAGAAATGAAACTCATCCATGTGTTAAGGAAATATAAAGAAGCATTTACATGGGACTACCCTGATATGAAAGGAATTGACCCCCAGTTATGTACACACCACATTTACATAGAGAAAGATGCGAGACCTTTTTGACAGCCTCAGAGAAGACTAAATCCTCATCTAAAAGATGTGGTAAAAGTTGAACTTCAAAAACTTTTAGATGTCAATTCTATCTACCCTATCTCTGATAGTAAATGGGTCTCTCCGCTTGTGGTGGTAGCAAAAAAGAATGGGAAATGGAGAATCTGTGTGGACTACAGAGAGCTAAATAAAGCAACACAAAAAGACCACTTCCCTCTCCCATTGATCGACCAAGTATTAGATACTTTGGCAGGAAAGAAATTATTTTCTTTCTTGGATGGCTTCAGTGGATACAATCAGATACAGATTGCCCCTGAAGACCAAGACAAAACTACTTTTACTTGTCCTTGGGAAACATTTTCCTACTGAGTTTTACCTTTTGGCTTATTCAATGCTCCTGCCACATTCCAAAGGGCTATCCTTAGCATTTTTGCAGACTTAATAAATGAAGTACTTGAAGTATATATGGATGACTTTACAGCATACGGAGATGATTTCGATCCAGCACTGGATACACTGGAAAAAGTCCTACAACGCTGCATTGCTACTAGGCTTTTTTTAAGCCATGAAAAATGTTATATGATGATGACAGAAGGACTTATCCTAGGACACTATATTTCAGCAACTGGCATTCAGGTAGACCCAGCCAAAATCCAAATACTTTTGCTTATCCCCACTCCTACCACTAAAATGGAGGTATGCAGTTTTCTTGGATTTTCTGGTTATTATAGGAGGTTTATAGAACATTATTCACATATTGCTACACCTTTGTATGCACTAACTGGTAACATCGATTTTCTTTGGACAGAAAAATGTGAATGCGCTTTTAAGGATCTGAAGAAGCTCGTATCCACAGCCCCAGTCCTTCGAGGACCAAATTGGGATTTTCCATTCCAAATATCATCTGATGCCTCAGATACAACCATTGGAGCGGTCCTTGGGCAGGAAGAGGATAGAAAACCAAATGCAATTTATTACATTAGAAAAAATTTATCCCCTGCTAAATTAAACTACACTGTTACTGAAAAAGAATTTCTAGCTGTAATACATGTTGTCAATAAGTTCAGACATTACATTACTGGATATCCTGTTATCTTGTACACAGATCATTCTGCCATAAAATATTTAGAAAACAAGCCTATCACAAATGGCATAATAACTAGATGGCTGATTTTATTGCAGGAATTTGATATTACAATCAAGGATCGACCTGGAAAAGAAAATCCTGTAGCCGATTTTCTCTCAAGAATGAGAAAGCCAATTGATGTAGCAGCAGTTGAAGATCAATTTCCAGATGAGCATCTGTTTTCTGTGGCTATTCAAACACCCTGGTATGCTGATGTTGCCAATTACCTAGCAGTAGGTAAACTACCAAAGCATCTAACCCCTAATGAGTGGAAATAGATTGTTCAGCGGAGTACTCGATTTTCTTGGATTGAGGGCTATTTGTTCCACACAGGGGCAGACATGCATATCAGGAGATGCGTTCGAGAGGATGAAATATTTGACATTTTGAAAGCCTGCCATGACGGACCATGTGGTGGACATTTCGCCGATCGCAGAATTGGAAATAAAGTGCTACAAATAAGGTATTATTGGCGCACGATTTTCAAAGATGCAAAGAAATTTGTCCAAGCCTGTGACGATTACCAGAGAGTAGGACGCCCTGGTCATTCTGATGATATGCCTCTGAAACCACAGCTAGTCATCGAACCATTCGAGCGATGGGCTCTTGATTTTGTTGGACCAATTAACCCATCATCAAACCATAAAACATATATTTTGGTGGCAATAGAATATGTCACCAAGTGGGTTGAAGTAGAGGCATTGCCAAGAACTACAGAGGACTCTGTCATACAGTTCCTATTCCATCTATTTGTACATTATGGCCTTCCAAGAGAGATAATTACAGACGGTGGACCACAGTTTGCTGGGAACAAAATAGCTGCAACACTCAACAACTATCATGTCCAGCATAAAATCACTACTCCATACCACCCACAGGAAAATGGGAAGGTAGAAAGCAGCAATAAAATAATAGAAGCAATCCTAATGAAAACCATTGCATCACGTAGACGTGATTGGGCTGCCAGACTACCTGAAGCACTGTGGACTTACAGAACAACATGGAGAAGTACCACTGGTTACTCACCCTATCAACTAGTGTTTGGAAAACAACCCATTTTCCCCATAGAATTCGAAATCCAAACATTACGGACAACACAGGAGGTTGGCTTAGATCTAACTGAGGCATAGATTAGTCGATTACAGTAGATCAATGAGCTGGATGAAATTAGGCTCTCTGCACTTCAAAACACTGCCCTAATCCAGCAGTAGCGAGCTAAATGGCATGATGCTCTCATTAAAAACAAAGTCTTCCACGAAGGAGACTGGGCTATTTTGTACGACTCCAGGTTTTAAGACTTCCCCAAGAAACTCCAGACTCGTTGGTTGGGACCATACGAAATCTAGAAGGTACATGACAATGGTACCTTACTCTAATCACTATTGATGGTTCTGGATATGCCTTCAAGGCAAATGACCACCGAGTTCACCTCTATCGCAAACCACTCACTTCGGAGTCCTTCTGCCAGCAGCTACGTCGAGACTCTGATATGGAGATTTTGGGGGAGGAAGAGAAGTCTTCCTCACCTATAATTCATTTAGGAATTTATTTCTTTCTACAGTTTGTACATAATTTCTTTTCTTGAATCATTTTTGTACATATTTTTGAATCAACGTTTTGCTGTTACTATTTTTGTTGTTCCTTTTTTTCAAAAGAACAACATTTTCTGTTGGCTGTTCCTTTTTCAAAAGAACAACCCCCTTTGGAGCAACCTTCATTTTACTATAATTTGGTTCCTTTTTTTATTTTTGTGTTCTTCTGTTCCTTTTCCAAAGGAACAATATTTTTTATTTCTGTTGTTCCTTTTAAGGAATGGCATTTGTGCATTTTGTTGTTCCTTTTCCAAAGGAACAACATTTTTGATCTTCGTTGTTCCTTTTCCAAAGGAACGACATCTGTGTGTTTTTGTTGTTCCTTTTCCAAAGGAACAGAATTTTCGATTTCTGTTGTTCCTTTTCCAAAGGAACGACATTTGCTTGTCTTGCTATTCCTTTTCCAAAGGAACAACGTTTTTAATTTCTGTTGTTCCTTTTCCAAAGGAACAACATTTTTGTGTGTTTTGCTGTTCATTTTCCAAAGAAACAACATTTTCAATTTCTGTTGTTCCTTTTCCAAAGAAATGACATTGGTGTGTTTTGCTGTTCCTTTTCCAAATGAACAACGTTTTTTATTTCTGTTGTTCCTTTTCCAAAGGAATGGCACCTGTGTGTTTTGCTGTTCCTTTTCCAAAGGAACGACATCTGTGTGTTCTGCTATTCCTTTTCCAAAGGAAAAACATTTTTCATCTTTGCTGTTCCTTTTTAAAAGTAACGACATTTGCATTTTCTGCTATTCCTTTTCCAAAAGAGCGAAATTTGTGGTCTTTTTTTGTTCCTTTTCTCAAAAGGAACACCACTTGCATGCTTTTGCTCTCCCTGTGAAACAACTTGTTCCTTTTGCTGTTCTAAATTAAGGATGCTTATTGTTCATGTTCTTTCAAGTCTTTTACAATACAGTTATGCACTTATGCAATGGACACAAAATCACAACATACTGAAATAAGTCAATCATAAATCACTATCTTTATAAGAAATTGCCCTGAATTGGTAAGAGGACACAAGGAAGGACACACTTATTCACATCTTTTGTTGTCATTGTTCTACTAATTTTGCTCTGATTGGTTATTTCTATCATGTTGGTCCCTTTTAATCCTCTTTGATTATTCAGGAATAAGAACAAATGATTTATATCTTCCTATTGAGATGTTAAGACTTTTTCCACCATTCCTACTCTTAAGGAGTGTTGAACCACCCTTTGTGTATAAATAGGGAAAGTACTTTATGAAAAAGAAAGAAAAAAGAGCAAACATGACTTATAAGTTGTCAAATGCAGGATAGGGGGTCTCATTAAGAGCCGGCCTACCATGATCATGAGGATGAAAACGAAGTGGCATTCCCGCTATGGCCACCACACCAGGGTTATGGTCCAAAAGGTATATCAAATAAACAACCCTTGGAACAGGAGGTCTCATCACGAGCCGACTGCCCACTTTTCGCTCCTTTCTCGTGAATGGCATTATGGCTAACTGGTCACCAAGCCAGCATAATGGCCTACATTTTGACATTACACAACATTTCCTAAGCATACACAAAGGATCATGGTTCCATGGGTGAAATAAACAACTCTGCCAAGGTTAGGGACACCTGTCGGCAGCAGAGTACTGTTAATGGTATTGAAGTCACATTATTTACACCAATAGGTAAGTTAGCACCCTTCTGTTTCTTATGCCTTAGTAATCAATTATATATTATTTCCTAAACCATACAACGCATTAATATATATTATCACCAATCATGACAGAACAATTGACAATGACCGCATGAGACTCTCTATTTCTGGAAAATGTCTTATCCCCAACCTTGCATCATATCACCGCAGTCTCTTACGTATTAAAAGATGCAACTCTACACCTCGATCTTGGTAATTTGCTACTTTTGTAAACATGGAATATTGCCATACGATATTCCTTAAGGACTCTGTTCCAGAGCGGGCGCTACTCCTTTATTTGACGGCTGGGACAACCTATCACATTGCGGGGGGGGGGTGGGGGAGGTTAACCTCATCATTCCCTGGATTACGTGTCAGCTCACTATTTGGGAAGTTGTGTACTGGGGTATAACACGGCTCAATGGTATACTATTTCTTTTTTTTTTTGTTTTTTTTTGCATGACTTGTTGTTCAAAGCCATTTCCATTGTATACTCTGCAGCATTAGAATTTGAACGATTCTTACGTTCGTCAGCCTCTCTGTGTTTCAACAACGTGAACAGTTGCCGTTCCATTGAGAGTTTACAACAAAACCATGGGAGGAAGATTGATTTGGAGAGAACCGTAAGTGTTAACAGTCTCTGCTGCTGCCTGGGAAATCCTGGCAAGAGCAGGGTGGCTGACTTATCTCAATCGCTTGTAGGAGTCTAACGATACTATGGTAATTGAATTCTTGTAGAACTTGCAAGAGGATCACTCCATAGTGAGGGGGAGACGCATAACAGTCACCGACGACATAATCGCAGAAGTCTCGGGACTGCCAGCCACTGGACCTGTGTGGACATTAAAGGAGAGATTGCAAAAGATTATAGAAATCTTCCAGGATGAGGGCCAGAGCCTGACAATTAGAGGAAAGGGGGTTCTGCCAGCAACACTAGGAGAGCCGTGGGTGGAATTGGTGAAGACCATTCAAAGCTACATCACCTGTGAGGGTAGAAAAGACGTGGTAAGACCACGACATCTTTAACTCTTAGCCGTACTAAAACAAAAATGCTTTGTAAATTTACCTGCATTGTTGAATTCATTACTTCATGAAGTTGCACGGAGCATAAAAAAGGCACAACATGTAGAGTCAGTTGTTAATCATCATGGGTTGATTCAGTTGATAGTCACCCATAGCCTCAACTAGCAGCAGAGCAACTGGGAAGATCTAATTGCCATGATAAATGGGGGATTGACCGCACAATCCCCAAAACGTAAACATACTACCAATACACTCGAGCGTTCAAAAAAACCGAAACATGTCACTAGTACACCCAAGCGTCCAAAAAAATGGAAACATGTCACCAGTACACCCGAGCGTCCAAAAAAAAATAGGAAATTGGCAAAGCGTAAACAGGACACCATCACACCCGAGCGGCCAGAAAAACGCAGGAAATAGGTCCGGCTAGCACGGCTATGGGGGGGGGGGGGGGGGGGCTAGATAAGCCCCAAGAAAGCACCAGCCAACTGGTAGATATAGAAGATGAGCAACCCCCATGGCCAGAAGGGGAGGACGATGAAAAAGGAGTGCAGGAAGAAGAAAAATAAGAAGAGGCAGAGCAATCAGAAGAAGAAGAAGAAGAAAAATAAGAAGAGGCAGAGCAATCAGAAGAAGAAGAAGAAGAAAAATAAGAAGAAGCCGAGCAGGTTGAAGAAGGAGAAAAAGAAGAAGAAGCCGAGCAATCTGAAAAATAAGGAGACAAAGAAGAAGAAGCCGAGCAATCCGAGTAGGAGGAGGAAATGGAACAGTAGGAAGGTAGCCCATTGCAGGAACCATTGGGGGAAGATGAATTGGCCAAAGTTTTGGCCAATATGGGCGAATATGGCCAACCTTCCAGTCCATCAGACCTCCATGCAGAAAAGAAACCCCAAGTGGAAAATGCACCTGAAGAATCACATGCAAAGGAGGCAGAAGAAGAAAATATTCCTATTCATGATGAGAAGATGACAGGAGATGCTGAAAAGGAACAATTTGTTCCTAAGACACCAGAAGAAATTCTGGAGGAAACAGGGGCAAAAAAAGAGGTCGCCGAAGAAATAACAGAACTAGTTAGGGTTCTTGCCCTGGAACAGCTAGAGCAGAACAGTGAAAAAACACCCCAGGAAGAAAATCAGGAAATTAGTCATAGCCTAGGCCGCAGTGAACAACCTGTTGTTCCTTCTAAGGAAATGGCGGAAATTAGGGAATTGAGAAAGGAACAGTAGAGATTATTGAACATAATAGTCCAGCTCCACCAGCAGATTAGGATTCTAAAAGCAAGACAAAGGGTAAAAAGGACTTCGAGAAGGAAAAATGTGACCACTCCAGCAAAACCCCTCAAGGCAAAGGGGCGAAGAACCAGAATCCATCCTGCTGTTCAAAACCCTGTCGAAAGTCAAGCTGCTGTTCCAAATGATGCTGAGAAATAGACTGTTATTCCAATTGAAAAGGAACAGCAATGGACTGATATCCATGTTAAAATAGAAATGGATGAAATGTTGACCTGTGATAAGGAAATTTAGACAGAGGCACCACTTTCGGGAGTGATAAGGGTTATGAATTCAAAACAACGCAATAGGAAAGTTCAAGTAAAACTCCCGGCCTCCATTGCCGCATGGAAAAGAGATCCAAAAATGGTAACTCTACAAAAGGGTTTGAAACAAGCTCAGCAAGAAGCAGAAAAGCTTCGAGAGCAAACGGTCCCCCGAGAAAAGTATGAAGAGCTATAGCAGCAACTAAGAAACGTCAATCTATCCGAAAGCCAGGCCTTTCAAGGGTGGCGAAGGGAACAAGAGAAAGTCGTGAAGGTAACTCGTAGGTTAGATGTAGTTATCAAGCAGATGGATACCTTATGTTCTTTATACAATGACGTCCTAGCATGTAGAGCCCCTACTAAGAATTATGCCTTGTTTTTAATGGAAAGATATTTGCAATTGATAATAAAG
Organism: Pinus taeda; assembly: GCA_000404065.3. Lineage (NCBI taxonomy): Eukaryota > Viridiplantae > Streptophyta > Pinopsida > Pinales > Pinaceae > Pinus > Pinus taeda. The sequence goes on from APFE031160369.1 coordinate 49,169, forward strand.
GCTGTTAAAGCAGGTGCTCCCATACAAATTAACACCATCAATGATTTTATAAACTGCTGTAAGCACTACGGGGTAAAAGTTCAGAGACTACTGTGTGAGTTTTATTTACATTACCTTGTACTAGAACAGAAGACTCAGTTGAACCCTGGCCCTTTTGTTGGGGATATCCAATTACAGGTATTTATTTCATTTGTGGTTAATCAAATTAAATGGCTCAAAGCCTATAATGCTTTCCAAAGACAAGAAAATGGATTAGATTTATGGATAAGAGTTGAGCCTAGGGATCCATTATAATTATGGAGAAAACATAGAAACCTCATGAAGACTCTAGGTGTAATTGAAGCATTAGGACCCATGCATGAGGCAATCATTCGGCAGGGATTATAATACTTTTCCTTTATCAAAGACCTTGCCATTGATGCAGCTAAAATATAGTATCAAATATCTAATCCGAATATCCAACTCAGGGAACCATTTAAGTATGAGAATTTTAAATTAGCTGCCAACCACTTGCACCTCTATGGCGAAATCGTTTTGAGGGCAGGGTCGCCCTGGTTAGGATATAGGTTTCGGAGTCCAATTATTTGGCACCCTGCACCCGGATACCAAGCCCTGTATGAGATGCCTGAGGGTCAGGTAGGTCATTTCTTTGAATACCTAGTTACGCATCATGGTTGTAGACCTTCACATGAGATTCCATCTCCAACCTACTCACTCACTGCCTTACACGTCAACTACAATGTTTTCATGAGGGCATGAAAAAGGGTAAGCAGGGGGGTGTGTGGAGTACTAAAGAAGGTATGTTTTGATGATTATTTCAGTGTCTTTTGATTAGAACTTACAAGCCTTTTTGCATCATGAACTCAGAAAATGATAAAGAATTGTAATAAAACATGTGAAATTAATATGCAAGACAAAAACGCTGACAATTGTCATTTCCTTATGCAGGAAGGAGAAAAAAAGAGAAGTTTTCGTTCCAAAGGAAAAGACAAGGACAAGTTAACCGCTGTCCCTTCGACGGGAGACTGCATGCAAACAAGATCAAAGTGAATTAGCCTGGGAAAGGAAGTGGAGATATCAGTTCAGCGCAGGAAAGAAAATAAATGATTGAGGACTAACAGACCGCTGTTTTATCTATTTCTGCACTTAGATATCTCCGTCGTCACCCTTATAAAAGGGGAAGCACTGTAGCTCAAGAGAGAGTTAGATATTGTCATGCTTTTATGTAATTTCTTTTAAAGATCAAATTTAAACTTTGATCATCGTGTCTCACTAAGAACTGCTCTACTGTAATTCTACTTGATGCATTAATACAAACTTGGTTGCTATTTCATATTTGAGTCTGGAATAACTTCAAGCGGTGTACCCGTAGAGGCTAAGGGCCCAGCCCTGGAGGACACTTGCTCTTGTACCATTATGCTTGGTTTTTGCGTGGTTTTCTTATCGACGTGATTTGGTAATCTGATGTTCTTTATAGGTTTACATCACATGCTCTGTTATGTTTAATTCATTAAGGTTTCTGAAGAAAAAACTATTGTATTGACTCTGCATCATTTTACTGTTATTTTTAGGTGTTGATATAATAATGCTAGTCTTTACAGAATACTATTTCTATTCCATTACAGAGCCTTTGTGCTGTGCACTAGTTAATTAACATTACATAATTCATCTTGGAAGTTCTGTTCTTTGTGATTGTTGGATTCATGAATAATGTTGTTCTATCTTGAGATGCAATCATATTCTTTCTAACTAAGGTGATAACTGGATCAGATTACTATTTAAGTGTGTTGTGTGTATATATGGTTTTTAGCATTGTTCCATAATGTATCAGTAATCAGTGTTGTTCCATTTGTGTGTGTTATTCAACCCGTCCTTAAGAGTGAAGGATTGTCGTTTGATTCCTGTAGATTACAATTAATGCATTTGATCTGATAGACTAAGATATTACTGCTTGTTAGACTTAGTTGTTGTTCTATTTCTTAACTGTTGTTCCATTTTAGACTTGTTGTTCCATTTCAGATTTGTTGTTCGATGTCTTAATTGCCGTTCCATTTCTTATCTGCCATTCCATTTCTTGTTATTGGTGTGAAGAACGATCTCAGGCTGTAGTGAGCATTGACATCTACTGTCCTGCTCCCAGTTCCATGATCTGTTCTCTGATTTCCTTTCTATCAGTTTCCAAAGGGATGGGTTATTGTTACCGAACCCTTGACTGATAAATTGCTTAGTTTTCTAAATGTGTGATTTAATCTTTTGAAGTAGTTAAGTTGTAAACAAGCATCCATTTATTCTTGGATTTTCAAACACTGTGCTACTAGCATTACTCTGGCAAACAATAGCCTCAGACTGAGACACTCTTTGAAATAACAAAACGTTCTCTTTTGTGATATGTGATAAATCCCCGAATTTGACAAGATTATCCATTGCAATTCATAAATTCCCCGTGTCCATGGTTATCTCAAAAGGTTCCAAAAATCTTAAGTCCATACTCCACCTTTCCTCGATTGCATTATGTGATTAAACCCGGAGCCGACATGAATATAAAATCCATTTCATTAAAATCCCGTGGTCGGAGCTATCATAGTTCCAAAAGGCCATGCCTCACTACCTACGCTGATTTTTTATTGTGATTAGGTCAGGTGACTACCGATTGTGATATGCGATAAATCCCCAGACTCGATGTAATTATCAACTACAATTCATAACCCCCCACATCCGCGACTATCGAAAATACCAAATAGTCATGCCTTATTTGAATTGCGATTGTGATATCCTTCCTCATGCTAATTGTGAAATGATGTCATACTCCACGTCGTCTGCCACACAATCATTGCGTCATATTCCATTTGGATCTGTTGTGTCATAGTGATGTCACCATGACATCATCTCATATTGCATATCGCAAATCGAAAGTCTTTTAGACACATCTTATAGTCTACCACTCCTGAACTTTGATTGCGATATAAAATCCTGACTTGCCTTGATTTAATAAATGGCTCAGATCTACCAGATCAAACGTGGAGAAGATTTCGAACCCCCCTGCACTCAATTTAAGTTTCTCAAAGGGTGGGGTCTAAAAAGTGGTTTTTTATCCAAACCATATATCCACGTGTCACTCCTTTGTTCTTTCAGACCCCTCCCTTCTCAAAACACTTACCACTTCTGATCCCCTCTAAAAAACCATTCGCCATCCACCTTTCCACAATTGCGATTGCATTTTTATTTCGAGTACTCTCGACCTCCAAACTATTGCAATTATTCTAAGTTCTACCCTCGGTCTAAAAGAGAGTGGGATTTTACAATAAGACCATAAAGTCCAACTTGTGTTACCATAGACCTCACTCTGCATTACTCTCCATAATGGTTGTTTTAAGATTTATTACGCTCTACATTTTTCTTGATTTCCTGCAAAAGTGATTTGTTTAAAATAAAACTCACTTATCAATCTCATTAATTTGTACTTATCGATTCCTATTTTTGTGTTCATGTACATGAAAAAAGAGGACATTTGTGCTGATATGAAGCAATTCAGTTCAAATAGACACACAAAAATCTAGATAATCCGATGGAACAAACAAAGCCTATAAAGACAAAAAATCACTATCAGAAAATGGCTACCAAAAATCTATATTTCTTTAACCATATTGAAGGGATCTGTTTAAATTCCCTCAACGCTTTTCTCAATAGATTTAGTTTTTTTTCTACTATTTAAGCTTGTTGTACGAACTTAAGTTCCATAGTTTTATGATGAAAGGCTTACGAAGCTCGCACTATTGTACTTTCTATCAATAGAATGAATGGAACATTGTTTTAGGAATTTTCATAAAGAATTTTGAGAAGTTTCAGTACTATACTCCTAGAATCATCTTTGTGAGAAAGACTAAACTACTGTTATTTCTTTTACGAGTTGAGGAATGTACATATGGTATTTCTATCTTTGTGCCTCTATTTTGTTCATAAATATATTGTGAATTTATTTTTTCAAATTGCTTATTAAACGATATTTCTACTCTTCTCTGCAATTCACGAATTCTTGAAGGCACTATTGTATAGAGGATTTAGAGTTGTAGGATAGAGGAGAAAAATCAGATCTAAAGGATTTTGAGGATTTTTCTTTTGTACTCTGAATTACGTTTTGATGGAGAAAGTTCGTACTATTACAACTCTAGTTTTAAAAAGCAGAAGTTCAAGCATTGTAAAAGACTATTGGGGACTAGAGCTAGAGAAATGCATTTAATAATCTGGTATTTTTTAATACTATTGTTTTAAATACTAGTTTCATTTTATAATGGCAAGCATGTGTCATTGTATTCATATTTGGGCACTATTGTTGGTATTAGTGATTTGTCTCAATCATATGTTATTATTTATCTCTACTCTTATGTGTTGAATTATGATTTCTGAGCAATTATTTACTGAGAAATCTGTCTTTTAATATCAGTTTAAGAAATATTGATATGTTGTGAAATATTTCGTCATATTCTTGTTTAATTATTTGAATTATTGATTTAATAATCAATATCATTTTTTGAACTACTTCCTAAATGTTATCGGTTGATTATTTCAGTTAAGAGGTCTTTGAATAGAATATGTTTTGGTATTCATAATGTCAGTTAATTGAACTATTTCATTAGATTGATATTCATTAAAAGCCAAACATATGTAAATCCAAAATCATTTAAATATATTTCTTTCAGTTGGGTTAGATCTATATCTTCTTAATTGAGATAGGATTAGGATTTAGTTAATTTTTCTTGCATTTTAGAATTAGTTTGCATTTAGAATAATTCTACATTTCTAAAAGTCCTCTTTTGAGGAAAAACTTTACATTGGTTTGGTTGTTCCACAAAAACAACTTAAGGATCATTCTTCTTACCTGATCAGCTCGAAGAATTGATTTAATTGCCCTAGCTATTAGCAATTACAGATATATTTATTGATGATAGTGGTTGGGATAACATAATTGGACCTAATTGAACCAGTTTGAGCCACTATCCATAACAGAAAATGAGTTGTATTAAGGTCTAGATCGAGTGGTTATCCCCAATGTTGTTGCAGCGATTTTCAAGGCCTCAACAATGCCTCAATCCACAAGTGTAGTGATAGGTCCTCATCATGCAACATCGTCCTATATGCCTCTACTATGCTTTTGTTTTTCCTCTCATCCACTCCATTCTACCGAGGGTTATGGGGTGTCGTCAATTCTCGTTTAATCCATTCCGCTACACAGAAGTTCTTAAAATCATTTGACACATACTCACCACCATTATCACTCCGTACAACTTTAACCTTCTTGCCCGAATATTTCTCCACCAATGCTTTAAACTCACAAAACTTTGTGAACATTTGATCCTTTTTCTACATAAAAAATATCCAACATTTATGAGAATAATCATCAACAAATATAACATAACACCTGTGTTTGGTCGTGGATGTTGTCGAGAATGGTCCACACACATCTGAATGGACTTGCTCTAGAATAACCTCTACTGATCCAGGTGGCTCTAGAGAGACACACAGGATAAAGAGGGCTTATGAACGCTTGAAAATCAAATTGCTCAGAATGACTTTGACCTAGGACCAGAGCGTAGATCTCGTTGTCCTGATCGTGGAGGTATGAACGGTTCATCAATCCGAGCTTGTATGAGGGAGAATGAGCTAGTCAAAGTTTTTGTCAAAGTTGGGTTGTGGGCCAGGTTTAAGTGTCCTGCAATTCGACCGACCCCGAGGCATAAACCTAGCTCCTGGAAATGATTGAAATTATGGCCTTGTTAATTTGTCCAATGACCCTTATTTTCTAAAAGTTTAAAAATGACCCCCTCATTATAATCATTTTTTTATTAATATGGTGGCAGGCCACCCACCCTGCACCCTCGAATATTATATATATATATATATATATATATATATATATATATATATTAAGATATACTATATATACATATATATACATATAGATATATAGAATCTAATATATATATATATCTATATTATATATTATATAGATATCTATTATTATCTATATGTATATATATGTATATATATGTATATCTATATATATATTATATATATATATTATATTATATATATATATATATATATATATATATATTATATATATATTATATATATATATATATATATATATCATAACATATTAAAATTTTTGGGCCAATGGGCCATCACCTTCACCAACCCTCCTGCAACTATATAACAAAAACAATGTTTAAATGGGCTGGCGGCCATGACCCCGCTAGACCCTCCTTGAATAAACACTACCCATGGTATTATTGGGGTGGGCACGGGCCACTGGCAGTGGACCTGGCCCACACCCTGAAATGCCTAACCTCTAACCTACATATGCCCTCAACAAGGATACGGGAGCGGCGAGGGTCAATCCTACCCGACCTATGTGGCCGGTCCCCAAGCGGGCGGCCCCAAAAATCAAAGAACATAAAACCATATACGAAAGTCAATGCACAAGTTAATGCGCCAGGTAAGGGGGTATGGGGGTGGGCTGCCCAATACAGACCCGACCCCCCATTTATAATTTGAATTCGGTTTTTAAAATATGAATTGGTTTTTAAAACTTTATATATGGAGGGGCAAGATTTGATCCCCCAACCCCTCCTCAACCAAATTCCTAATTTACCAATGCACCATAACCAATTACATCGGTATTTCCGCCCACACAATTTATATAAACCTAGAATTTTACCATTGCATGCAATTTGAGACAGAGATGGAGGAACTAGGAGCGGGCATGCAAATTGAGGCGAATTAATTAATTTTTAATGCAGGAACCATGAATTTTACAGGAGGGCCAATTTTCCACTTTGTCAGATTTTGACAAATTTTATATGGATTCAACACCTCTTATCGCCATAAACGCAATGGTGTTGTTTGTGTCTCCATTAGAGTTTTTCATTCTTTTCCATTTTCAGGATGAAGGTGGAACCATGATTGCTGCAAAAACAGGGAGTAGAACCATGAGCCTTGAAATTTTCCCGAGGTAAAATTTTTCCATGTCAAAATATAGTCAAGTTTATACTTATTTTTCACGGTTTTCTACAAGGATCGCAATGGCAAGATCAGATTCGCCATTTGAGTTGCAAATTTCCAGTACACCCATGGAGCAGAATCTATGAGGAAACCCGGGGAAATCTAAAAGATTCCTTGAGCCCCAGATTCACAACTTCTTAGAATCCAGATTTTGGACAGTTGATTTTGCACTACTTGATGCCACAAATCTGATGGTGCATTCAAATTTGTCATTTTCTCATTCTATTATTTAGCCACTTTTCTAAGTGCCAGTGCAGATGTCTGCATTCATGTGCAAGCAGTGTTTTTCATGCAATCGATGTCATGAGATCGATGGTCTAAATAGCTTCAACAGTTTAACATCTTCTTCTTTAGATGGCCCTTGGTTGTGAGGTATATGATGTGTTCATGTACTTCTTTATGCGTTGTGTTGCACACATCCTTGATTGATGTTGATGCAGGACCTTGTTTTATCACTTGTCTTCATGATTCCTTCCTTGATGTGATGCAGAATTGTATATGTGATGTACTTGTTGTCATGATTCATCATGTTGTGTTGAGATCCCTTGTTGTATGTTGATGCGATAATCATGTTTTCATCATGCATGTTTTGCATTGAGATCTCTTTTATTCTATGTTGGCGAGATGCTCATCATGTGTGAGTTTTATGTCATATAGATAAGAGTCTTTTGATTGAGAGTTCCTGTAGTGGAACATCTCTTAGAGCCACTCCCGCGTGAGGGCATTTTTCCTTGTATGATATCAACGTCACCTCTATGTACATCACTACTATTGACAACACTTAATGCAGTGGCCTACACCATCTTGACACTGGGGCTTGGAGACATAGTCCCTCCTGGACGAACTCCATTATCAATGGATTATGTTTTTATGTTCCTGATGGTTGTCATGTTCCTCTTCTTTACAACATGCAGATGTATTCATTAATGTTATTTTAAAAATTAAATTTAACACATCACAGAAGTAAAAGGTCTTGGAACGATCCTTTGTCACACCTGAACCTCGATCATCTACTCTACTGTCTCTATCATGAAAGGAAGGCTTGGTGTATTTTCCCAAAGTACACCCCTTTCATGTATAAAATTTCTCAAGAGTACCTTTGGTAAGACCGTTAGAGATTTTCTACAATATATATAAAGTCCCATGATGCAAGTGGCCTAATCACCTATGCCACAACCCATCAACATCTCAGCTCTACACCCTTTTTGATTTTGTGCTCAAAGAAGCACACTCCTCTACCTCCATCTTTTAGAGATTCTTCACCCGTATCCCTATCTTCTTTACTTGACCTATGCGCATGTGTCGAAGGAACACCTTTCCTTTCGAGAAGATCATATCATAACCTCTATCCTCAAGCATGTAAATGAATATCAAGTTCTTCTTTAGCCCGGACACATACATAACATTATTCAAGCTGATTGGAGCCCCATGTTCCCTATGAAATGTAATCATGCCTAATCTAGTAACACTATACTTCTTGTCGTCACCCATCTCAATATGCTTATGGAGATATTTCTCCTCCAAGTCACTCAATAGCTCTTTTTTGCCAGCCATGTGGAATGAAGATCCACTGTCTAAGTACCATACACTTCCCATTATTGATGAAACAATGCATTCAGTGAAGAAAAAATCCAATTTGAATGAGAGGCCAAATCCTCATTTGCCATTCCTCCCGAGGACTTCTTCTTGGACTTCTTGAGTGGACAATTTGTAGCAAAATGGTTGTAGCTCATGACATTGAAAGCAGTTAACTTTAGTAATGTCTTTCTACTTACCTTCATGATAAGAATCCTGGGAAGATTTCCCTTTCCCCTTCTTCACCTTAATCGCTAAGGCACAATTCTCTTCATCATCAGTCTTTGATGAAGAGACATCCCTGGTGTTCCTCCTTATCTCCTCCTCCATCAAATATTACCATTGCTATTCCCAATCTAGTAGCTTGTCTTGACCATTGACAGAGTCCTGATAACTATGCCAACTCTTTAGGAGTCCTAGAAGAGCAAGAATCACCATATCATCCTCAACAACCATGATTCCAAAACTTCCAAGTCCATCATGACACTGAGTGAACTTGGTCAAGTATTTTGGAATCGTCTCGCCTCTCTCCATTTTAAATTTTCAAAATTTTTCCTTCATTGCCAATTTCCTTTAGTCACTGTTGTTCTGATACAAGTTCGTTAATGCTATCAACATAGCATACAAAGTTTCCTTTTCATGAAGACTCGAGACAATGTGGTCTCAAACTCCCTCAGGGATTATCTGCCTTGCCTTTGCCACACACTTCTTCCATTCGACCAAATTATATGCATCTAATGCTCCTAGCTTAGGAATTTCTTGATAAATGAATTCATTCAAGCCATTACCCTCTAGCACAACCTCCTTTCTATCCCTCCATGCTATAAAATTTGAAGGCATACTCGAGACGCAAACCATAGAACATCATCTATCGATCCTGAAGTATGTATTGCAAATTCGAATTTCACCTGTAACCCAAAACTCAAAACTTTGAAATCTCCTCTAGTATAATGCTCTCAGCTCTGATGCCATGTATAAAATCCTATAGATTCAAAATCTCATGCAATGTACTAAAGCGTAAGACAAGAATCTACTTCTACTTTGAACAAGCTGAAGCTAATAAACAAATGAAAACAATATGAACAGGAAGAAGATAAATCAATCGCACATAACAGAAGATGTATATGGGGAAAGCCACACCCCGCTATCTCTATTACATATATCAAAAGTATTAGTGAAGATACAAAGATTGTTCTCACTAGAACAATTCTGCACAAGTATGCTCAACTCTCTTAGCTCACAAGCTAGCTCTTGTCCAGCACTTAGCCAATTCTGTAGCTCTCCAAGCCCCTAATATTTTCCATAATTCCCTAGGATGAATAACCCATATTTAAAGGGAATTCAGGCTTCCAAAAGTGCACAACCCAAACATAGGATCAATATATGATGCATGGATGATATTTACGCTCCAGTAAATAATACAACTGATAGTAGACTTCCCTACACTCTAGTCTCAACTGGGTGTTTCTCAGAATCAACATTCATGAGTTTCTGATGAGGGAACCTTCAGTTAAATAGAGTGACACTTATGGATGCACTAGTGCACCAACTAACAATTAACTCTCTATTAGGTCCTACAAACAATTTGGGACTAATTTAACTAAAGTTAGCTAAGTAAACTGAGTAATCTAATTTCCAACTCAATTTAAAGTCATATTCAATCCCTAAAAATTAGGGAGAACATATACATGACTACAAAAATACTCCCAACTTGAAATTCCTAAGCTAATTAAGTGAATTAAACTTAATTAACTATTTACAAGTTGCTATGAGAATATAATTCGTTTTTAATTCTCAGTTTAATTCAAGGATAATTTAAACCGAAATTTCTTGTTTCCATTTATCAACAATGAAAAAGTGTTCTCACCCATTATAAAAAGTGAGTCCCTTATAATTCTAAAGTCACTTTATCTTTCATTTAAGTTATAATTTAGTGGATAGTTCATAAAGTACCATTGTAAAAGTGACTTTCACTTATTTGTAAAAGTGGGTCACATAAAGTAATATTTTTTTTAAAGTGAGTTAATTATATTAAGTTTGGAAAGGGGGGGGAACTTTTTTATATAACACTATCATCAACTTCCCAACATTCATGTGGTTCATTGGCATCTTCAACAACATTTCTTTAAAAAACCATAACTTCTTCATATGGAAGCCATTTTAGAGTCATTTGCTTTTTAATTGACCTAATTTTGAGATCTTTCCATTGGAGCATTTAGTTTCAATGTTAGGTCCCTATACTACTAGTGTAACCCCTTATTGTTATTCATACAACCCCCTTAACATATTGTTGTGCCCATGTAGTCCCCATATTGTTATTATTGTGCCCCATAGAAGCCCACTATTGTTATTATTGTGCCCTTACATTATTATTATTATGTCGGATCTGATTATATTATGACCCCTTAGACTCCTATATATAGAAAGGAGGTCTTGTCTTGATCTATCTTTTCTATCTTTTTGTGAGCTGGTTTCATAACATTTGGTATCAGAGCTTTGGATTCTAGGGTTTCACTGCTCCAAATAGGTCATCGTGGAATTTGTGCTATACCTTTTACGCTATAAAGGTTCAGAAGCTAAAAATAAAACCCATTTGAGAAGAAATTGGTCTGAACCTCGGCCCCAAATTTTAGACCTTGTCTAGCTATATTGTCAGATATATGATTTGAGGAGTTTAGGGTTTTTGCAAGCTCCATAATTGCATCTCAAACAGGTCATTATGATATTTTCACTATAATAATTTTTATACAAAGTTTCTGAATCTAAAATTAAAACCCATTTTAGCTGATAGCATGATGAATCTCGGGTCCGAATCTCATATATTTTCTCACTATATTTTCAGAGATATAATCTAAGGAAGTTAGGATTTTTGCAGACTCCCGAATTACATTAAAAATAGGTGACTGTGGGAAAATAATCATAACGTTCTCTCTGAGCAACAAATTGGAATTTCGTAAGAAGCTACAGAAGGAGGATAGACTATAGTTGTTTGTGTATATTTTTTAGATCCGAAGGTCGAAACAGTGATATGTGGCACGTTGTACAAGTTCACTCTACTGAAACATTATATAATCACATCATATTAGGAGATTGGGAATAACGATTTCTTAGAGAATCAAATTCTTATAATACTTGCCAGGTTAGAAAGAGGACTCAGAGGGCTACTGCAAGACATAATTTCAGAGCTTGGAGATCTGAAATTATCGAGTTACAGTCGTTTCAAGATCAAGCTCCTAAAATCAAGAAAAGGCGATATGAGGAAGTTTGATGGCAAGGATCCGGTAAATTGAATACTACAGATGGAGCAATATTTTTATCTACATGAGGTTCAACTATTACAAAAGGTACATATTTCATCTCTATATTTAGAACCAAATCATTTTTTATGGTATAAAGGGATTTGTTCTCGTAAAACACTTTTCACTTGGTCAATTTTCACGGAAGAAATGATAGCACATTATGAGGATACAAAGAGTAACACCCTCTTTATCCAATTGATAAATCTCGAACAAAAGGGTTCAATGGAAGAGCGCATTGAGGACTTTCAAAAATTAAATATAATGGTAAATGGTATTCCATAGAAGCAAGTGATTGATGTCTTCATAGGGACTTTAAAGGATAACATTCAACATGAGGTTTGTCTTTGGGAACTTGATTCATTGGAGAAGACATTCAAGTTGGTAAGAAAATTGAAAGTGAAATCATGGAAACAAGTAATCCCACCACTCACGAATATAATTATGGAAGTGTTTTTCTCCTAGCCTTCCACAACCTATAAGGTTTACACGAAAACAACTGGAAGAAAAAAGAGAAAAAGGGCTTTGTTACAATTGTGATAGAAAATACACTAAAGGTCATAAGTGTGCTGAGAAGAAATTATTTTACATATATTATGAAGAGGAGGAAGAAAAGGATCAAGAAACATCAAAAGAAGAGGATATACACTAGGAACCAACCCTAGAGAAAGAAGAAATGAATCTGACCATATTTTGTAAAGCATTGGCAAGAATTACCACTCCTCAGACTCGCAAGATAGAAGGACATATCAAGATGAAAAAGGTTCAAGAAGTGAAAGATCACATCAAGAAAGAAGAAATGAATCTGACCATATCTTGCAATGCATTGGTCGGAATTACCTCTCCTCAATTTATCAATATAGAAGGATATATCATGAAGAAAAATATTCAAGTGAAAGATCACATCAAGCATCAAGAAATGAATCTAACCATATCTTGTAATGCATTGGAAGAAATTAAGACTCCTCAAACTCTCAAGATAGAAGGACATATCAGGAAGAAAAAGATTCAAGTAGTGAAATATCATATCAAGCATCAACAATAAGTTCTCCAGATTTTAAAGGATAATGCCACTTTGGTGCAGAATCAAATGAAACAACGGGCATATCAACATCCCAATAAAAGAATTTTTGATGTAGGCAATTGGATATTTTTATGGCTACATCTCAAACAAGCTATTTATGAGAAGGAAATGTTGGCAATACTACATGCACTTAATAAATGGTGACCTTAACTAATGGGAAGACATTTCAAGGTAAAAATGGACCATGATAGTCTTAAATACATTTTAGAACAAAGATTATCTTTAGAAGAACAAAAAAATGGGTCAAAATATGTTGGGTTATGACTTTGAAATCATGTAAAAAAAGGGAAGAAAAATGTTGTTGCAGATGCACTCTCAAGAAAGGATGAGGATGTGGAAGCATTGTTTTGTGCTATTTCTATTATCCAACTAGATTGGATAAATGAAGCAAGGTATGAGTGGAAGAAGGACGTAGAAGTGTTGCCACTCATTCAAAAGTTGCAAAAGATCCAAGTTCAAACAATATTCCCATAACTTCACAAGGAAGAAAAAATCATATTGGAGCTTGGAGCAGTCACAGAAACAAGAACTTGACAGCTACCAAATTGATCAATTTTAGAGTATCTCATCAAGTGGAAGAACTTACCCATTGAATATTCCACATGGGAGGACAAGAATTTTATACAGAAGCATCAAACTACTCAAGCGTTAAGGACAACACTTTTTGAAGGATAGGGGCATGTTAGGTCCCTATACTACTAGTGTAACCCTTTATTGATATTAGTACAACCCTCTTATTATATTGTTGTGCCCATGTAGTCCCCATATTGTTATTATTGTGCCCCATAGAAGCCCAATATTGTTATTATTGTGCCCTTACATTATTATTGTTATGTCATCTCTGATTATATTATGACCCCTTAGACTCTTATATATAGAAAGAAGGTCTTGTCATTTGTATCTTCCAAGAACTATTCATTTGTGTAATGTAAAGGAGGTTGCCCCCTTGAAGAGGTTGAATTCTAAGGCATTGATCTATCTTTTCTATCCTTTTGTGAGTTGGTTTCATAACATTCAATATATACAACTTCAGTTTATTTTAAAATGGAAAGTCCATGCCTAGTTATTCTTGACAACACCAATTACATCCAATGGATGGCTATCCTACCTGGTGGATTTACTTAGAAGTAAAGGTATTTATAGAATAGCCTCAGGCCAAGAGTCTAAACCTCAAGATGAAGATAAGAAATCCAAATGGGAAAATAAGAAAGATTAAGAACGTGGGTTGATAGGGATGTCTATTTTTCCAAACCTTAGATTCCATATTGCATAAATTTATATCCCCGATGAAGCAATGAAAAATATCAATAAAGTTTTTGGAATTAAAAACAAAATTAGAGCCCATCAACTTGAAAATAAGTTTCTTACATTAGACCACAATAATGTTTCTTCCATTGAACATTTTTTGTCAAAGTTCAAGTCCCTTAGACTTCTCTTGGAAGATGTGAAGGTTAAGAAAGAAGATGGTAGTCTTATCTATTCCATTCTTACTAATTTAGGACCAACCTACTCTATGTTTGTTTCCACCTTCCATTATACTAGAGAAGCCTTTATTTCTCAAGGAAAAGACTACAAGCCCCCCTCTTTTGATGTATTTTGTGATTCTTTAATAATAGAACAAGACAAACTCTTACATCTTGGTCTTCTTAACACTGGAAACTCTTCTAAGAAAGCCTTAGTAGCCCAACAGCAACCAAGTTCAAAGAATCCTAAGAAGCAACATCCTAAAAAGAATGGTCCTAAACCAAAGAAGGGTCCTAAGCCATTTCAGTCTCAAAATGAAAAATCAACTCAACAAAATGATAAGGTGACCAAAAACAAAGGGAATAAGACTGATAGACATTGCAACTTTTTTAATCGTGATGGCCACTTAGAATCCAAATGCTTGAAGAAGATGGAAGTCTTTGAAGCAGAAATTAAGAAGCATAACATCAATTTGGAGCACTCTTCAACTTCAACTTCATCTTCAGGAATAACACTTTATGCATTTGGTTGTCAAGCATCTTAGTCTGGTTATGCACTAAATGTATCTTCTTCTGCTCATTCTCATGAGTGGCTCATTGATTCTGGATCTTCTCATCACATGGCCAAAAAAGAAGCCATGTTTTCTTCTTTAAATGATTGTAACACCAAAAGTATATATGTTGGTGATGATAGATCTCTTAGTGTTGTAGGGATTGGAACTAGTAATCTAGACAATGGTCAATTTAATGATGTATTATGTGTTCCTATCGTATCCTCCAACCTTCTATCTGTATATCAGATAACTCATTCAGGTGATAGTAAAACCATTGAATTTTCACCTCATGATGTTGTAATTAGGAAATTAAGAGATCCTAGACATATTTTACCTACTGCCTTTGTTGATGATTCTACAAGGTTCTATAAGTTTAACAAATTTGGGTCATTAACTCTTCCCTCAGTACTTTTTTCTCATAATGATGAAGTGAGCAAACTTTGGCATGAGCGATTAGGTCACTTAAACTATTGCTCCCTTAAAAATCTATGTAAACAAAATATGGTGACATGTCTTCCTATGGTATCTTGCAGAGGCGGTGTTTGTTCCAGATGTGTACTCAGAAAACATCATCAAGATAGTTTTGAAAAATGTGCCTCTTGGCACGCCTCATACCCTTTACAGCTTGTGCATAGTGATTTATGTGGTCCACTTCGAGTTGTTTCATTCTCTGGCTACAAGTATATCTTAATTTTCATTGATGATTTCTCTAGATGCACTTCGGTATACTTCTTAAAACTCAAGAGTGAAGTATTTAACATGTTCTTGGCCTTTAAGGCCTTTGTTGAGAAACAATATGGACATCAAATGCTTAATATAAGATTTGATAATGGTAGAGAATATGTAAATAATAAATTCATCAACTTTTTCACTAATCATGGAATTCAATTACAACATATTGTTCCATATACTCCACAACAAAATGGTGTAGCTGAAAGGAAGAATCACACCTTAAAGGAAATGGCTAATTTATGGTTTAATCTAAAGGACTTAGTCTTAATTTTTGGGCAACAACAATTAACAATGCAAATTACATAGTAAATCACACTCACACTAAGGTTTTAAATAATATCACTCCAGAAGAAGAATAGAGCTCAATTAAACCAGATGTAAGTCACTTTAATGTTTTTGGAAGTGAAGAATGGGCCCATATTCCAGATGAGAAACATAAGCCTTAGAACCTAAGAGTGAAAAATGTATTTTTGTTGGATATTCTGAAGATGTCAAAGGATATAAACTTCTTCAACCTAAATCAAAAAATGTTATCATTAGAAGAGATGTAAAGTTCACTAAAAATATATCGGCCTATGATCCTAGTTCAGTGGATAAGCCACCTCTCTCTATACCTTCTACTTCTAAAAATATTCCTTCTTCAGATGATGACAGCGAGGATGAAAATCTTCCTCCACCTTCTCAGGATCCTCCTTTAGCTCCTCAGCTTCCAAAATAGGTCCACGCTACTTGGGATGCAGTAAGTGCTCTTGCAGGTGATCCTACAGATCAAGGTCATACACATTCTCAGTTCGATAGAGCCTCTTCTTTACTAGATCAAGCTTTAACAAATTATGATCCTAACACCTTTGCATAAGCTTCAGGCCATCCAGATTGGGATGCAACTATGAATGAAGAATATCATTCATTATTTGGAAATGATACATGGGACCTTGTACCTCTTCCAAATGGAAGTGTTAGAGTTAGTCTTTGCAGCCTTCTTCCAGTGACCAAACATGCTCTTACACAAGTGATTTTGAGGTGTCAAGGTCAAATTTTATCATTTCAGTGAGTCTTCAAGTAAAATTTGGTCACTAAGCATTAGGTCTGGGGTTTCATTTTACCCTTGTTAAAGTTGTCCAAATGATGTTCCATGTCATCATTTAGCTGAGTCTACCATCATTCAGAGGGATTTCATCATCACGTCAAGTTCCATTGGGTCATTTCACACCTTGTTCATGTTTCAGTTGTGCCTATGGCAAGGTTCATTTCCCTCTCCTAGGGTTTTGAAGCTAATTTCTCTTGGATGGTCAAATCATTGGAAAACTTGTATCCTGATGTTCATACACCTTCCCCTATCCATAAAATACCTTATCAGACACTTCCCATCACTGAGATCCCCCAAATTCCTCATTTTCATACAAACCCTAGTTCTTTGCTACAACCTGGCAATTTTCTATGGTTGGGATTGTGTTTTGCCTTTTTGGACCCCTTCCCCTCACTCAATTTCTGAGGTTCCACTTTCCCCACACTTCTAAAAATTTCCTCAAGAATTTATAAGCTCCCTATCCCCTTCATTTCACTTCATTCGGGCAAATCCCTTGTCCCACACATCAGGATATGTTTCACTCAAATGAGGTTTCTGAGCAATCTAAGATGAATTTGGGAAAAATGAGAGAGCTGTTTTTCGACAACTGACCAAGGAAGAAAAACCTCCTTCACTTTTTACACAAGTGTCATGGTTCGGAAGAAATGTCAAGAATACAATTGCCTTGGGAGAATTGATGCACCTCTGGAGCGACCTCGGGAAAATCAAGTTTTCTCCTAGCTTTGTTAACCAAATGACTTGTATTATGCTTCCAATGATAACTAGAGACAAGAAGCATTCCAGTGTTCTATCATGATCTCAATGTGGAGTTGAGGAAGGCATTCAAACGTTGACTGTAACAACACTCTTCCTTTAGGCAGCCTCATTTGGCACAGTTTGACCAGTCTTGGGAGATTTGATTTTTGACAGAGCCAATGAACTCCAAATTGCCAAATTCTAGTTGGGCTGGAAAGTAGACACACAAAGCTTTCCAATGAGCTATCCTGAGCTCAATTTGAGGTTGAGAAAGACATTCACAAGTTGCCCAAAACAGCACTCTGCCTTGAGGCAGCCTCATTTGGCACAATTTGACCAGTCTTGGGAGATTCAAGTTTTGACAGGGAAAATGAACTCCAAATCAAAAAATTCCGGTGGGGTTGGAAATTAGACAAGATAGGATTTCCCACAAGCTATCCTGCGCTCAATTTTGACACCAGGTATGCCTCTCAAAGTCACCTGGAAAAGAGTCGGTCTTTGCAGCCTTCTTCCAGTGATCAAACATGCTCTTACACAAGTGATTTTAAGGTGTCAAGGTCAAATTTTATCATTTCAGTGAGTCTTCAAGTAAAATTTGGTCACTAGGCATTAGGTCTAGGGTTTTATTTTACCCTTGTCAAAGTTTTCCAAATGACATTCTATGTCACCATTCAGCTGAGTCTACCATCATTCAGAGGGTTATCATAATCATGTCAAGCTCCATTGGGTCATTTCACACCTTGTTCATGTTTTAGTTGTGCCTAGGCAGGGTTCATTTCCCTCTCCTAGGGTTTTGAAGCTAATTTCTCTTGGATGGTCAAATCATTGGAAAATTTGTATCCTGATGTTCATACACCTTCCCCTATCCATAAAATACCTTATCAGACACTTCCCATCACTGAGATCCCCCAAATTCCTCATTTTCATACAAACCCTAGCTCCTTGCTACAACCTGGCAATTTTCTATGGTTGGGACTGTGTTTTTCCTTTTTGGACCCCTTCCCCTCACTCAATTTCTGAGATTCCACTTTCCCCTACTTCCTAACATCCCTTCACACTTCCCAAAATTTCCTCAAGAATTTAGAAGCTCCCTATCCCCTTCATTTCGCTTCATTCTGGCAAATCCCTTGTCCCACACATCGGAATATGTTTCACTCAAATAAGGTTTCTGAGCAATATAAGATGAATTTGGAAAATTAGAGAGATATTTTTGTTGAAAACAGACCAAGGAAGAAAAACCTCCTTCACTTTTTACATAGGTGTCATGGTTCTGAAGAAATGTCAAAAATACAATTGTCTTGGGAGAATTGATGCACCTGTGGAGCGACCTCGGAAACATCAAGTTTTCTCCCTGATCGGTAGGCCAAATGACTTGCTTGATGATTCAAACGATAACTAGAGACAAGAAGCTTTCCAATGAGATACCATGAGCTGAATTGTGAGTTAAGAAAGACATTCAAAAGTTGCCCGAAACAGTACTCTGCCTTGAGGCAGCTTCATCTGACACAATTTGACCAGTCTTGGGAGATTTGATTTTTGACATGGCAAATGAAATCCAAATTAGCAAATTCTTGTGGGGTTCGAAAGTAGACAGAACATACTTTCCAACAAGCTATCCTGTGCTCAATGTGGATATCAAGAAGGCCTCCAAAACTCACCTGGAAAAGAGCGCGACACACAGGAGGAGGAGCACGACGGTTTTATAAATATTTTCACTCCATATGGTCAATTATACAAGTGGCAAAAGATGGCAAAGGGTCACCCAAGCCGTTTTTCATGTTTGTAACACTACACTTGTAGCTGATGGTTGGCTCTCCACCTTCATTTGGTGACCCTTTGTCATTCTCTCTCTTCATAGCACATTCTATATATTGTATGCAAACCATTTGCAAAGCAAGTTGGGTTGTTTGGCTTGTAACTTCTGGGAGACTTTGGGAGTGAACCTTTTCTTCTGCATTGTATATTTCTATAGAGAGTTAATGAAAGCAAACAACTCTAATTCATGAGATTCATGTGGTTGTGAGTGTAGAAAATGTGCTTCTTATGTTTCATATGTACCTTGTTATGTTTTGTATTCCATTTCACATTCATTTTCTAGTGAAGTTTTTTGAGTGAGATTAGGTAGAATTCAATTTAATTGCTTTACCTAGGGGAAAACTTCATGTATAGTGTTCATTCTTCTGTTTGAAAAGGATTCATCTCCTATGCCCTTTTCAACTTCCTAATCATTCTCCACATTTCTTTGTTATGTTCCATAGTTTCATTTGTATCCATTTCTGGTGAAATGTTTCGAGTGAGATCAGGTAGAATTCAATTCTATTGCTTTACCTGTGGGAAAATTTCATGTACAATGTTCATTCTTCTGTTTGAAAAGGATTCATCTCCTATGCCCTTTTCAACTTCTTAATCAATCTTTCCATCCCGCCACATTTTAAAACTAAATTGCTATGCTTTCAGCCTACCTTGCCTCATGAAATAATTTGTTCCTTCATATTTAGTTCTCTGTTCATTGAGGTCCATTGGTCCCATAACATCCCAGAAACACAGTCATTCATAAAAATCACTCATAATTTTCATTTCCACTTACTAGCCTAAGACAAATAGTTCATTGTAAGTCATCTCAGGCCATTTCAATTATTTATTCACTGAGTGTGACTTGGAGAGAGCCCTCTCCTGTTTTGGTAGGGCTAGCTACCAGACTGAGCGTGGTTTCTGGTTACCCTGAATTTTGCCTTCTTTCAGACTGAGGAAGATTTAGGTGCTAACATAATAGCAACGATACTGGGGACAAAATGGTTTTCTTGAATATTTTCTTTCCCCAGGACATATCTCAAGTTCAGCTTTGATGGTTGATGGTGAACAACAATCAGACATAAGAAGATGGCTGAAATCATTCACCTGGCGACTCCTTTCATTAAAGAATCTAGCAATCAAGTGCTTCATGATGACTCCACTGCTTTTAGATTAAAAGCTTTGGAATATCTTAAAATAGACTGGATTGCAAGAAGATATGCTCCCATCAGCCGAGATCATATTCCAGGCTTCCCAAATAAAAATCCGAAGGAAGATTGGTCAAAGAATCTGCCTATGTTTAAAGATGATGGTAAGAAGGACGTTGCTTTACATCTTGTTCGATTTCACATGCATATTCGAAAGTTGAAGGTTGATTTTCCTGAAGATTGCTTAATGAAGATGTTCATGGCCACTCTAGAAGTTGAAGCCAAATCTTGGTATGAAAATTTGCTTGTTGCTTGTATTTACAATATAAAGGATTTTCATGACCTGTTCATTGAAAGATATAAAGACTCTTATCCATCATTGAATCTAGTTCATGGTTTTATTGAGAGCCTTGAAAAATGTTATGCGGATGTTAATTTTATGGATCATGATATCATGGAACCCCTGTATGAAATTCTCTTTCAACAACATAAAGACGATCATGAAAATTTGCAACATGATCAAGATTGTAATACTGTAGAAGAGGAAAGAATTTTGCATGAAATACATGAAATGGATCAGCAAGTTGAAGAATTCCATATGGCTGAAAGTGATGAAAGAGAAAGTGTCATTTGAGATTCGTCCATAGAAGAAGACAAAGTTTTGGGTCCAAATGTTCTCATGCCATCTGAACAAAGCCTTCATGAAGAGGTAATCCAATTAGCTCATGGACAGCAAGATGAGAACTTTGTTCAAGTAAGTGAAAAGCTTTCTTTGGATGAATTTATGGTAGATGATAAAAATGTTAGTGTTGGGTTTCAAGGATCATCCAAAGTTGCTTTTCTCATTGTTGATGAATGTGATGAATGTAATGAGAGTATGGCTGTCATATCATGTCAAGATGATCAAAAATGTATTCAAACTGTAGAAGACCAGAACAATCAAGATTGTCATTCAGATTCTTCTTCATATGTCTCATGTCTTGAAATGCTTTTTGAAGAGGAAATCAACTCATCTACTTGTTAAAAAAAATTTGAAGACCAGGACCATATTTTTTCTGAAGTACATTATGAAGGAAGATCAGAATCAAAAGAAAAAGACATCTTGTTTCTTCAACATGAGGTAAATCTTCATGTTTTTCATGATCAAATGGAAAATTTGTTACAGTCAGTAGTGAAGGTCATTATTACAGTATTCAGTGATGAAGGAGATCATGGCCAATTATGTTTTGGGAGGCCCAGTTACCAATATCAATTGGTGACCAGAAGATCTGATCGGAAGAATCAGTCAAGAAGCCATCTTCTTGATTGGTTACATTGGCAGCTTGATATAGTTTGATGATATATAGTCTTGTAAGAAATAAAGGTGGTCATGTACTACCACCAAGCTTTTAAGTTTTAAGTTCAGACAAGCTTCTTTATTCATGTCAGTTTGAATTGATTCAGTTTGAGTCAAGTTTCATGTCAATAAATTAAGTCATGTCGGAATGATGGACTCCATAGCCCAATGGACAAAAGGCACTGTCTAGCTCTTCCAAAGATTTGTTGTTCTTGGCACCTCCAAGGAGCTACCATCCCCCGTTGGAGCCAATGTTAGAGTAAGCCTTTGCAGCCTTCTTCCAGTGATCAAATATGCTCTTACACAAGTGATTTTAAGGTGTCAAGGTCAAATTTTATCATTTCAGTGAGTCTTCAAGTAAAATTTGGTCACTAGGCATTAGGTCTGGGTTTTATTTTACCCTTGTCAAAGTTTTCCAAATGACATTCTATGTCACCATTCAGCTGAGTCTACCATCATTCAGAGGGTTATCATAATCATGTCAAGCTCCATTGGGTCATTTCACACCTTGTTCATGTTTTAGTTGTGCCTAGGCAGGGTTCATTTCCCTCTCCTAGGGTTTTGAAGCTAATTTCTCTTGGATGGTCAAATCATTGGAAAATTTGTATCCTGATGTTCATACACCTTCCCCTATCCATAAAATACCTTATCAGACACTTCCCATCACTGAGATCCCCCAAATTCCTCATTTTCATACAAACCCTAGCTCCTTGCTACAACCTGGCAATTTTCTATGGTTGGGACTGTGTTTTTCCTTTTTGGACCCCTTCCCCTCACTCAATTTCTAAGATTCCACTTTCCCCTACTTCCTAACATCCCTCCACACTTTCCAAAATTTCCTCAAGAATTTAGAAGCTCCCTGTCCCCTTCATTTCACTTCATTCTGGCAAATCCCTTGTCCCACACATCGGGATATGTTTCACTCAAATGAGGTTTCTGAGAAATCTAAGATGAATTTGGGAAAACTGAGAGAAATTTTTGTCGAAAACAGACCAGGGAAGAAAAACCTCCTTCACGTTTTACACAGGTGTCATGGTTACGAAGAAATGTCAGAAATACAATTGTCTCGGGGGAATTGATGCACCTCTAGAGCGACCTCGGAAACATCAATTTTTCTCCCAGCTCGGTTGGCCAAATGACTTGATTGAGGATTCAAACGATAACTAGAGATAGGCATATTTCTAGTGAGCTATCATGAGCTCAATTTGGAGTTGAGAAAGACATTCAAAAGTTTCCTAAAACAATACTCTGCCTTGAGGCAGCCTCATCTGGCACAGTTCGACCAGTCTTGGGCGATTTGAGTTTTGACATGGAAAATGAAATCCAAATCAGAAAATTTTGGTGGGGTTGGAAAGTAAACAGAACAGGCTTTCCAACAAGCTATCCTACGCTCAATTTGGAGATCTAGAAGGCCTCCAAAATTCACTTGGAAAAGAGCATGACGCACAGGAGGAGGAGCACGACGGTTTTATAAATATTTTCACTCCATATGGTCAGTTATACAAGTGGAAAAAAAAGGCAAAGGGTCACCCAAGCCATTTGTCATGTTTGTAACACTACACTTGTAGCTAATGCTTGGCTCTCCACCTTCATTTGGTGACCCTTGGTCGTTCTTTCTCTTCATAGCACACTCTATATATTGTATGCAAACCATTTGCAAAGCAAGTTGGGTTGTTTGGCTTGTAACTTCTGGGAGACTTTGGAAGAGAAACTTTGCTTCTGCATTGTATATTTCTACAGAGAGTTAATGAAAGGCAGTAGCTTTGATTCATGAGATTCATGTGGTTGTGAGTGTAGAAAATGTTCTTCTTATGTTTCATATGTACCTTGTTATGTTTTGTATTCCATTTCACATTCATTTTCTAGTGAAGTTTTTTGAGTGAGATTAGGTAGAATTCAATTTAATTGCTCTACCTAGGGGAAAACTTCATGTATAGTGTTCATTCTTCTATTTGAAAAGGATTCATCTCCTATGCCCTTTTCAACTTCCTAATCATTCTCCCCATTTCTTTGTTATGTTCCATAGTTTCATTTGTATCCACTTCTGGTGAAAATTTTCGAGTGAGATCAGGTAGAATTCAATTCTATTGCTCTTCCTGTGGGAAAATTTCATGTACAATGTTCATTCTTCTGTTTGAAAAGGATTCATCTCCTATGCCCTTTTCAACTTCTTAATCAATCTTTCCTTCCCGCCACATTTTAAAACTAAATTGCTATGCTTTCAGCCTACCTTGCCTCACGAAACAATCTGTTCCTTCATATTTAGTTCTCTGTTCATTGAGGTCCATTGGCCCCATAACATCCCAGAAACACAGTCATTCATAAAAATCACTCATAATTTTCATTTCCACTTACTAGCCTAAGACAAATAGTTCATTGTAAGTCATCTCAGGCCATTTCAATTACTTATTCACTGAGTGTGACTCGGAGAGAGCCCTCTCTTGTTCTGGTAGGGGTAGCTACCAGACTGAGCGTGGTTTGTGGTTACCCTGAATTTTGCCTTCTTTTTCCTTCATATTAAGTTCTCTGTTCAGTGAGGTCCAATGGTCCCATAATATCCCAGAAACAAAGTCATTCATGAAAATCACTCCTTATATTCATTTTCACTTACTAGCCTAAGACAAATAGTTCATTGTAAGTCATCTCAGGCCATTTCGTTTACTTATTCACTGAGTGTGACTCGAAGAGAGCCCTCTCCTGTTCTGGTAGGGCTAGCTACCAGAATTAGCTTGGTTTGATGTTGCCTTGAGTTTTTCCTTCTTTCAGCCTAAGGTAGATTCGAGCGCTAACATAATGGCGACCATACTGGGGACAAAATGGTCTATTTGAAGATTGTCTTGCCCCGGGACATATCTCAAGTTCAGCTCTGATGGTTGATGGTGAACAATGATCAGACATAAGAAGATGGTTGAAATCATTCACCTTGTGAATCCTTTCACTGAAAAATCTAGCAATCAGGTGCTTCATGATGATTCCACTGCTTTGAGATCAGCAGCTTTGAGATATCTTAAAATATACATAAGAAGATACACTCCCATGAGCCGAGGTCACATTCCAGGCTTTCCAAATAAACTTTCAATGGTAGATTGGTCAAAGAATTTGCCTTTGTTTAAAGATGACGGTAAGAAGGACGCTGCTTTACATCTTGTTCAATTTCACATGCATATTCACAAGTTGAAAGTTGATTTTCCTGAAGATTGCTTAATGAAGATATTCATGGCCACTCTAGGAGGTGAAGCCCAATCTTGGTATGAAAATTTGCCTGCTGCTTATATTTACAGTCTAAAGGATTTTCATGACCTGTTCATTGAAAGATATAAAGACTCTTATCCATCATTGAATCTAGTTCATGATTGTTGCAAGCATGCTTATGGTTTTATTGAGAGCCTTGAAAAATGTTATGCGGATGTTAATTTTATGGATCATGATATCATGGAAGCCCTGTATGAAATTCTCTTTCAACAGCATAAAGACGATCATGAAAATTTGCAACATGATCAAGATTGTAAGACTGTAAAAGAGGAAAGAATTTTGCATGAAATACATGAAATGGATCAGCAAGTTGAAGAATTCCATATGGCTGAAAGTGATGAAAGAAAAAGTGTCATTTCAGATTCGTCCATAGAAGAATACAAAGTTTTGGGTCCAAATGTTCTCATGCCATCTGAACAAAGCCTTCATGAAGAGGTAATCCAATTAGCTCATGGACAGCAAGATGAGAAATTTGTTCAAGTAAGTGAAAAGCTTTTTTTGGATGAATTTATGGTAGATGATAAAAAAGTTAGTGTTGGGTTTCAAGGATCATCCAAAGTTGCTTTTCCCATTGTTGATGAATTTGATGAATGTAATGAGATTATGGCTGTCATATCATGTCAAGATGATCAAAAATGTATTCAAATTGTAGAAGACCAGAACAATCAAGATTGCCATTCAGATTCTTCTTCATATGTCTCATGTCTTGAAATGTTTTTTGAAGAGGAAATCAACTCATCTACTTGTTCAGAAATTTTTGAAGACCAGGACCATACTTTTTCTGAAGTACATTATGAAGGAAGATCAAAATCAAAGGAAAAGGACATCTTGTTTCTTCAACATGAGGTAAATCTTCATGTTTTTCATGATCCAATGGCAAATTTGTTACAGTCAGCAGTGAAGGTCATTATTACAGTATTTAGTGATAAAGGAGATCATGGCCAATTATGTTTTGGGATGCCCAGTTACCAATATCAATTGGTGACCAGAAGATCTGATCAGAAGAATCAGTCAAGAAGCCATCTTCTTGATTGGTTACATTGGCAGTTTGATATAGTTTGATGATATATAGTCTTGTAAGAAATAAAGGTGGTCATGTACTACCACCAAGCTTTAAGTTTTAAGTTCAGTCAAGTTTCTTTATTCATGTTAGTTTGAATTGAGTCAGTTTGAGTCAAGTTTCATGTCAATAAATTAAGTCATGTCGGAATGATGGACTCCATAGCTCAATGGAAAAAAGGCACTGTCTAGCTCTTCCAAAGATTTGTTGTTCTTGGCACCTCCAAGGAGCTACCATCCCCCGTTGGAGCCAATGTTAGAGTCAGTCTTTGCAGCCTTCTTCCAATGATCAAGCATGCTCTTACACAAGTGATTTTGAGGTGTCAAGGCCAAATTTTATCATTTCAGTGAGTCTTCAAGTAAAATTTGGTCACTAGGCATTAGGTCCGGGGTTTGATTTTACCGTTGCTAAAGTTGTCCAAATGATTTTCCATGTCATCATTCAGCTGATTCTACCATCATTCAAAGGGTTTTCATCATCATGTCAAGTTCCATTGGGTCATTTCACACCTTGTTCATGTTTCAGTTGTGCCTAGGCAAGGTTCATTTCCCTCTCCTAGGGTTTTGAAGCTAATTTCTCTTGGATGGTCAAATCATTGGAAAACTTGTATCCTGATGTTCATACACCTTCCCCTATCCATAATATACCTTATCAAACACTTCCCATCACTGATATCCCCCAAATTCCTCATTTTCATACAAACCCTAGTTCCTTGCTACAATCTGGCGATTTTCTATGGTTGGGCCTATGTTTTTCCTTTTTAGACCCCTTCCCCTCACTCAATTTCTGATATTCCACTTTCTCCTACTTCCTAACATCCCTCCACACTTCCCAAAATTTCCTCAAGAATTTAGAAGCTCCCTATCCCCTTCATTTTGCTTCATTCCGGCAAATCCCTTGTCCCACACATCGGGATATGTTTCACTAAAATGCGGTTTCTAAGAAATATAAGATGAATTTGGGAAAACTGAGAGCTATTTTTGTTGAAAATAGACCAGGGAAGCAAAACCTCCTTCACTTTTTACACAGGTGTCATGGTTCTGAAGAAATGTCAAAAATACAATTGCCTTGAGAGAATTGATGCACCTCTGGAGGGACCTCGGGAAAATCAAGTTCTCTCCTAGCTCGGTTGGCCAAATGACTTTCTTGATGATTCAAATGATAACTATACACAACGATCTTTCCAACGAGATATTAGGAGATTAATTTAGAGTTTAGGAAGGCATACAAAAGTTCACTGTAACAGCATTCTGCCTTTAGGCAGCCTCATTTACACAGTTCGAACAGTCTTGGGAGATTTGATCTTTGACAAAGAAAAGGAATTCCAAATTGAAAAATTCTAGTTGGGATGGAAAGTAGACACACAGAGCTTTCCAATGAGCTATCGTGAGCTCAATTTGAGGTTGAAAACGACATTCAAACGCTGCCCGAAATAGCACTTTTCCTTGAGGCAACCTCATCTGGCACAGTTTGACCAGTCTTGGGAGATTTGATATTTGACATGTAAAATTAACTCCAAATTGCAACATTCTAGTAGAGTTAGAAAGTAGACAGGATAGGCTTTCCAACACACTATCCTGCGCTGAATTTGAACATTAGGAAGGCCTCCAAAAGTTACCTGGAAAAGAGCACGACGCACAGGAGGAGCACGACGGTTTTATAAATATTTTCACTTCATATGGTTAGTTATACAAGTGGCAAAAGAAGGCAAAGGGTCACCCAAGCCATTTTTTATGTTTGTAACACTACACCTGTAGCTGATGGTTGGCTCTCCACCTTCATTTGGTGACTCTTGGTCGTTCTATCTCTTCATAGCACATTCTATATATTGTATGCAAACCATTTGCAAAGGAGTTGGGTTGGTTGGCTTGTAACTTCTGGGAGACTGTGGGAGAGAAACTTTGTTTCTGCATTGTATATTCTTACAGAGAATTAATGAAAGGAAGCAGCTCTGATTCATGAGATTCATGTGTTTGTGAGTGTAGCAAGTGTTTCTCTCATGTTTCATATGTATCTTGTTATGTTTTGTATTCCATTTCGCATTCATTTCTTATGAAATTTTTCGAGTGAGATCAAGTAGAATTCAATTCTAATTGCTCTACCCAAGGGAAAATTTCATATATAGTGTTCATTCTTCTGTTTGAAAAGGATTCATCTCCTATGCCCTTTTCAACTTCTTAATCAATCTTTCCATACCGCCACATTTTAAAACTAAATCGCTATGCTTTCAGCCTACCTTGCCTCATGAAATAATCTGTGCCTTCATTTTTAGTTCTTTGTTCATTGAGGTCTAGTGGTCCCATAACATCCCAAAAATACAGTCATTCATAAAAATCACTCATTGTTTTCACTTTCACTTACTAGCCTAAGACAAATAGTTTGTTTGAAATTCATCTCAGTCCTTCTCGTTCATCTATTCACTGAGTGTGACCCGGAGAGATCCCTCTCCTATTTTGGTAAGGCTAGCTACCATACTGAGCGTGGTTTGTGGTTACCCTGAATTTTGCCTTCCTTCAGCCTGAGGCAAATTTAGGTGCTAACACGACCTACAAGAAGAGCAATCCGACATGTGTTTGGAGCGTTTGCTATGGCATAGGGGCTTGGGGCAAGTCGGCTGGGGTGCCAGACTTAGCCCCCACACATGCATATATATCACCATACGGTTGGAGCATTTGGGCAACTCATTCGACAACGCACTTGATCTCTTGTTCTTCGCTCTTGGAAGAGAAGTCTTGTGCGCTAATTTGAGGAGAGGATGAGCGCATAGCTCATGCGCTCTCCTTGGTGAGTCGCACTTGGTGAAGCTCTTGGTGAAGAGGTGAACACGTTGGGCAAGACGTACCCAAGGTGATCGTGCGGAGGGTGGATTTGTGCGATGACTTGGCATGGGCATCTTGGTGACTCGGGTGAGCACCCGCCCATCGTGCAAGTGTGAACGAAGACTTGTTGGAGTGTTGGTTTGTGGATGGAGGTGTGCCTTGGTGGGAGGCGCCCGTGTGTGGCGACTTGGAGGTGCGCCCAAGTTTTGCAAACAATATGACAGTGTGACGGGTTGAACGAAGGTTTGGTTAGTCGTGCGGTGACCGTGCGGAGGTGCCGACGAGCTGGGCGACCGAGTTTGGCGAAGTTGTATATTTGGCTAAGTGTAAATTTGGGGTTTCCCAAGATTTAACTTGTGCATTGTAAACAAGAAAGATTGTATAATATATTGTTGGGCAGACTCATATTGCAGGGAGTTGCCCCTCCCTTTATACTGTTGCATTTCTCTTATATAATGCTATTGATAATGAATGTGTATGGGTGTTCATTGGTATAAAGGCACATAACTAATAATACTTGGTTGAGAATCACAAACTAAGTAGGATAAAGTGAATTAAGGCGTAGTCCATGTGCACGAGTATTGTTAAAAAGAAAGTGTTCGGTGGTGCCGCACCTCGCCTGCACGGTTGAAAGACCACCGTAGGCTTGGGGGCTTGATAGTTTGGATCTAAATCAATAAGTGATCCTCTACTTTACATGTAAAACACCTTATATATAGTAAGTACACAAACCTACTAAATCTAAAATTCCTAAAATTAAAAACCCTAATTGTGAAGTAGTAGAGGGAGTTAAACCCTAAGGTTAAATTTTGCAGTCTCACAAGCAAGAAAAAGCAAGGTTTGAAGGTAAGTATTGATTTTTTCTTTTTAATGAATTTTAATTAAATCTAAAGAGGAACAAAGATCGTAAAAACGCTTACTAGTAAAATAAATAGTAATTTTTTTTATTATTCAGGGTTTTTAATATATTTTTTTCTCAATTTTGAATAAATCTAACAAAAAATATAAAAAAAATTAACAATAAAATCAATAGTGAAATTTTAAAGTTTTTCTATGTAGAGTTTTGAGTGAATCACCATACCTTTCAAACTGTGATCTTTCTTCGGTTCTAAAATATTTTGTTACTCCATAATGCTCCCAATATGTATCTCTTACAAATGATGTCTCTTTTAATTATACCTTAACATAAATAGTAATTTTTTTTAGTAAAATCAAAAATAAAATCTTAAAAATTTAATATGCAAGGTTTCAGAATACCTTTGAGCTTCTAATCTTTTGAATAGTCCCGTTGCTCCAAAGAATTTAGTTGCTATACAGTGATCCCAGTATGTCTCTCTTGCAAATCACAATCTCTACCTTGAAATTTTAGGAAAAATAATGAAATAGTGAATACATTTTACTATTTAAAATACTTTATGAAATTAGGTTTCAAAAATCAATTGCTCCTCCTTTTTCAATTTTAAAAAAAAAAGGAAAAAAACTTGTTGTTTTTTTTTTAATTTAATCCAAAAATGAGTGAATTTGATAATAAATAGAATTGATGCATTTATAAGTAAAGCGCACCAAAATTTTTGGGGCACCAAATTTTCTAAATGCACCAACATAATAGGTTGTTTTTTTAATCTTGAAACAATGCGGTTAATATTTTAATGCAATGATGTTGTTTTTATTTAAATGCATTGGTGTTTAAATTTCTATAAGAGCATTGACATGGTAGAACTTGTTTTTATTTAAATGAATCCGTGCTATCTTTAACAAGATCACTAATATGATCGAATATTTTTCTATTTTCAAAATGTTGGAAACCGACCCAGTTATTATCTTAACGCGTTATTTTAAGGCCCCGATGTTGTTATTATTGAAACACATAAGTGTGGTTTGTCATGATAAGAGAAAAAATAGGGTTTAAAAGCTATTTCAAAATTATTTTTACATAAAATGGCATATTCATCTCAAATTATCCTTTAGGATGCATCCACATGAGTTAGAGTAATTTGTAGTGTACATTTTCTACTTAAAGTCAACTTATTATTGAAAAACGGTTTTAAAACTATATTGAAATTCAAATTGTGATTATATTGTTTTGAATATTAAATTTAAATATGTACACAAAATTGTATTTCTGATTTTTCTCAAATGTAGGAAAACAAATATCATAATATCAAATCGCCAATTCTTCAAATTATATCGCATTGCATATTGTTGATCAAAGTCCTTTGCGGGGTTCTCCCTTTCCATCTCCAGTAAGTTCATATTTTATTTATATTCTGATTATCTAATTGAATTTTTTTATTTTTTAATCCATGTTAATTTGAATAAAAATGTATCCAAATTTGGAGGATCTTAATTCATAATCGAGTTCAAATGCAGAAAATATTATTTCGTTTCAAAAACATAGGAAGCTCCTACAATAAGAAACATATCGCAAGCAATTGGTAGATGAAAATGGACAACCACTTCACCTTACCAATTGGAATATGGCATCTTCCAGCAATAACCGTGGATCAATGATAGTAAAATTGTTTGGTATAATGTAATTTCAAAAAACCAATTGCATTGATGTGCTTACTAATATCATTGATGTACTAATTTTCCCTTAAAATAAAGTGTATTTTCTATTGAAAATAAGTTTTGGTTGCTCTCTTCATTAATTCATCTTGCATCCATATGGTGGTTTTAGGTTCTTCATTAGGCCTGGTAGGAGGGTACATGGCAAGATTATTTGTGTAATTTTAGTGCATATTTTCATATTACTATATTTGTAGTTAATTTACATGTTAATAGTGGCTAACGATGGCCATCCTAGGATTAGAGGATGATCTCTAATATTGGATAGAATATGTACCATTACAAAATAAATAATTATTTGTATGATTAGTTGGAGATAATTACTTCATATAGAATCCCTTGTAATCTAGATTGGATAATTATATTGTTTATCATCCATCCCAACGCTTTCAGAGTGGGGATAGTAGAGAAGTCATCTCACAGGACCTTTTTACTCGCAGGGCCCGATTTGGAAAATCAGGGTTTGAAACCTTCTAAGAGAATTTTTAGGCATCAAATAATGTTTCATAGGGGTAAAAATTTCATACTTTAGTTTCACACATATTTGTCATATTCTACACACATATATCTTTCTAATGGTGTAAGAATCACCTCAATTAGAATTTGTATGCAAATGTTATGCACTCTAAATTTGACCTTACTATTTTGGTCACCAAAATTTGAGAAGATGCCACATCATCCCCCATTATTCATGGAAAATAGGCTATATATGTGATCATGATTAATAATACTATAAAATATTCTAACTTGTAACTCTGGTTAATATTTTAATGAGTCAAACATAACCATTAGTAGTTTATCAAGTTGTGTTATAATCAAGCAACCAGAAATATTATAACTTGTAAGTCCGGTTAATATTTTAATGAGTCAAACATAACCATTAGTAGTTTATCAAGTTGTGTTATAATCAAGCAACCAGGGGGAAAATCAGTTCTATTCATTTAAACGAAATTTTGTTCCATAGACAAGAAAAGTAGTTAAAAGGGATAAGGAGAGAGTGAAAAGAGAGGATTTGTGTATTGTTGTACCCCACGAGCTACATGAATTAGTTCTTTGTACTTGCAACCATTTCCTATTCAGAGAAAGGGGGCATACTGACCTTACTTCTAATTGGGGTTTCCCAAGATATATCTTGTGTCAATTGCATTTTGCGCTTTTTTATTTCATTTTTTCTATCTTTCTGCATATTATCATTTAATGTATATGCAATAAATATTAATTCACATATCCATAATTATAAATAGAATTACAACCTCATTAGTGTATTTTCTTATTTTTTAAGTATAATTTATAAGATACATCGTGAAAAATTGTCTAGTGGAATATCCGCATGAGTTTGTGAATGATATTGGTATCAAAACAAGTTTCTTTGGATATATTGTGTGGATTGTAGGGGATCTAGGTCGACTAAGCCAAAGGTCATAAAATACCATTCACGGTTGACAAATATGTGAATATCCCTCATGGTCATGTTTATACAAGAGGTTTTTGTGGCTAGAAGCACAAGTTGCGAATATAAAATTTAACATGAATCTCCTGATGGTGTCCCTAACCAATAATATCATGCTATTTAGAGGAGATGGGGGTTCTAATGTAGAGGTTTGGTTAGAGGAGAGATTAGGAGATTGAGAATAAATAGAGAAGGAGTAGGAGAAAGAACCTAAAAAAGATCAAGCCAATTTGAGTGCTATGAGACATTCATAGTCCCTCTTCACAATGGAAGAAAAGGTCAATATCAAGTTGTACCAAGGTGAGATTGATGCTCTGAATCTAAATTACTAGTTTCAACAATTAGAAGTTTATATTAGCAACAAAATATTTTGTTTTCGCTAATGAAATTAGTAGGCTATGCCCTAACCTATTGAGAAATATAAATAGAGAACTTGATGTTGGAGCGAGATCCTTGAGTGACTAAGTGGGAGGATATTAGAACCCTCAAAAAACCATAACTTTACCATATCAGGTATGTAGAGTACCAATGGATCAAGTGGCACTACTTCGAGAAAATGAAGGGGTAGAGTGTACAGGATTACACCAAAAAATTTAAAAGGATGGGCACAATGCTAGGTATATCCCAAAAGAGCGAAAACATACTCCTCTGGTATCTCGGAGGGCTCTACATAGCCATCTACAGAATTAAGTGATGTTGTTTAAACCCATATCAATGGATAGGGCCTGTGTACAATCACAATACCTAGAGAACATAGGCTTGAACAACGTGAAATAAAGTGGATTGAAGCCACAAGAACACTGAGACACTTTTAATGAGGGGAATAAGAAGTGTAAAGGTGGAAATGATAAAATAATGACAACTAAAACACACTAGTGCAAATATCCTAGCAATCACTACAAGCATTGTAACATTAACAGTCATATAGAGAAGAAGTTCTAAAAGTTTCATCCATACCTTAACCTAAAGAATTAGAAAAAAGATAATAAGAAGAAGAATATCATGGCCATTGATTTGAGAAACTAGGTTAAAAGTAGCTCATACATGGATGATAATATCATATGTAGATTAGTGAAGAAGGAGGTGAATCTAGGTAACCTTCAACAATAAGAAGAGAGTGAAATGATCAAGCTCTTCCATATAAATATACATGTTAAAAGAACCAATATTGATGCTCTACTTAACTTAGGATCATAGGTGAATCTCATTACAACATGGTAAAAAAACTGGGATTGGAAGTTCATCATCATCCAATCCCATATCCATTGGGAAGGGTAAATAAGGATGTTTAGATAAATGCAACAAAAGAGTGCAAAATTAGATTTGCTATCAGTGTTTATTTTATTTCTAGGTGGAGTAGGACGAGTGAGTTGTGGTTGAGGTTGGGGTGGAGGAAGCAAAGGAGGAAGCTGGTTGATTTGAGACCTCCACCCTTCTGATGGGGTTCCCCATTGAGAAGACTGTGGTGGATATCAATGAAAAGGATGGTTGACAGGTTGAGGAGGATATGGAGGAGCATAAGGCTAAGAAGGAGGTGTGGACCACGATGGATGAGTGGAAGAGTACCAAGGTTGAAAATATCCTTTATGATTTGGATTATAATAAGAGTAGTGTGCACCTTGAATACCTTGTTGATATGGCTGAGTTCCTTGAGGCCTTCTCTGATTGATAAAGCAAAGTTGATCTACCCCACCTTTTGCCCCTTGCTATACAACTTTTATACTACCAAAGAAGGGAATTTTCCTGTTGCATGATTTTCTCCATAGACTAGGTAGACTTCTATGACATTTAATGGTCATTCATTCCTAAGATGTCCTTTGCTTCATCTAGAGAAAAAATAGGTAGTTCCCTTTCTGCTTCCTCCTTCTTTATTTTTATTTGCATGGTATCCATTTTTAATGCAAAGGTATGCTTCATTTCACTCTTGAAATCCACCAAGATGTTCCCTATCTCATTCTTAATGGATGTTGTGGAGGGAGAGGAACTGACCAAGCCTTGACTAGTCCTACCATTCTTCCTGCAATCCCTAAAGTGATTTTTAAGACAATTTTGATGTCATCATGGGATAGCTAATAGCTATCTCCTCCAGACAGCATGTTTAGGGTTTCCAACATATCCTCCCTGATACCTCAGAGAATAACTAGTTTGAATGAGTCA
Source organism: Pinus taeda (assembly GCA_000404065.3). Classification (NCBI taxonomy): domain Eukaryota; kingdom Viridiplantae; phylum Streptophyta; class Pinopsida; order Pinales; family Pinaceae; genus Pinus; species Pinus taeda. The sequence continues at coordinate 84,338 of APFE031160369.1, forward strand.
AGATCAAGGGTACAGTTGGCCCTCCTATAACTGAGTTGAAATATTTCCTCATAGTATTCTAGCGATTCATTAGGTCCAAGAGTCACCCTAAAAATGTATTCCTTGTTTTCGTTGTACTTACAGTAGTCCTTGTACTTTCTATTGAAAGCTTGTTCCATTTGGGCACAGGTAGTGATGCTACCCCCAAGAAGACCCATAAACCAATGCAAGGATGCATCTTTAAGGGTAGAGGGGAATAAATTTAGCTTTTTCTCATGAGAGGCATGGTCGTAAATCCTACAAACAAACAAAAAATTCAAACATGAAGGTGTCAGGATCCTCAGAGGTTAAGCCATGGATGTGTGGAAGGGTAGTAGGGCTCATGTTCTTCATTATAGACTCTCCATTAGTATCTCTTATATGGAAAAGCTCATTTTCCATGTTTTTAGCCATATTTTGGGTAGGTGAAGTGGGTTGTTCTTCTTCTCCAATAGGTTCTTAAAAAATTTTAGGTTGCTCACTTCGAGGGTCTTCTAACTGCCCTACGTCAGAGAGGGAAGCTCACAATCATCGAAGAAGAGTGAAGGTTGAATGTTTGAAGGTGTGGGGGTTTTTGATAAGAATTTTCCTTGATTATCCCTAATCCTATGAGGCATGAGAGAAATATCTTTTTATTTTTTTTCACTTTTTCAAAAACTGTAGGCAAAACAGAAAACAATGCTCAAGTAGAAACAACATCTACTTAGACACTTCCTTGGAAACAACGACAAAAAGTGGTGAGCCCTCGTATTGCACCAAGAATGTTGCAACTCCCAAGGGCTCCTCAACTCAAATCATCAACCTAGGTTTCATGCAATATTAGAGGTGACAGTGATGTATGCCCAACAAATTGGATTACACTCATACCACCCTCAATTATGACATTAGATCAAAAGTGCTAAGAGACCATTCCTCCTACTAAACTAAAATGGGAGCTAGTTAATGAAGGTACAACTGAAAACTACTCCTAGCTATGAAAGTGGAAATTCCATTTACTCAACTTGTAGACGCTTAATTAATCAATTCATGAAAAGGCAAGTTTTAATCTACTTAGGGAAAGAAAGATATTTTATCTTGCAAAATCCATCAAACCACCAAATATTCTCGTAGAAAGGAAATTATTTTATCTTTCATCATTCATCAAACTACCAATCATAATTGCATGTAACATCTACCTAGTTCACACTTCCTTGTAAATCATTAACCTACTTGCATCATATTTGTGATAAAACGCTAACTCTACTATGTTTTTGCAGTGAAGAAAAGGAATGGTTGGAGTGCCCTAGGAGCTTCCCTTGGTCATAAAATCACTATTGGGGGTCATTATTCATCTTGACTGTGTCAAAGTTGGATTGGGGATTAAAACTTACGAAGGAAAGTGGTGATATAGAATTGCTACAGGAGCTCATATATTGCTACAAGAGGGCCTATAATGGTATAGGAGGGATTTTGAGTTGCTTTTGAAGGTGAGAATTATGTCTTGATGGTATGGACAGGTGGATGGAAGCTGAAGAAAATGAAGGGAGGTTGGATTGAGCTCCTAGTCAAGCTCATGACTTCCAAGAGGCCTATCTTGCACTAGGGTGAGTGATCATAGTATACTATGAAAAGTGACTTATGAAACCGAGTTTTGGGACATAATTTGAAGGTGGAAAGATAATATGAAGGAGCTCAAGATGTAAGTGGTAAACGTGTGCTTCCCGAGAGATCAACACAACCCTGCAATCAATCAAATGCATGCATCCATTTATCATTAACAAAATGAGATAACTTAAGACGGAAAATATGAGTTGAATTTAAATAACATCTAGTTTATGCCATAACACTAATCTAATCACTAAACTAATGTCTAAGCTACATAAGGCAAATGTAAAACAGGGCAACTAACACTAATCTATTTCCAAGAAATCATAAACACAACATCTTTGGACTATAGTTGTGAATCCTTTGACTCATTCTCTCACAAGAGATGTGATGTAGAGGTTGCAACCACAAGTTTTATAGATTAATCTCTACTGAATGAAAGAAACTATGAACTTCTTGGAATAAAGAAGAAACATAAGTATAAAAAGAGGGACAAAAGCATATGGGTTGGGCCCAAACCCAAGGGTGCCATCCCTCTAAAACTAACTCAGATGCAGCTTAAAATCCAACTTTTCATTATCAAAAAGTGTAGGTCTCATATGTCACATAAACTTTCAAAGTAACAATGCCAAGCTTCAAGCTAAATAGTTACACTTAGCAGGAAAAAAATTCAAATCCTAATGAGCTTTTCTTCTTGTTTATTTATACAAAATGGTAGCTGATATCACCTCCCTTGAAAGTAGGATTGATTCCTTCCTTGATCTCGAAAATGGTGGATCTTGTCCCTCTTGAGCTTCACTTGGACTAGGAGTCACTTGACCACCAATAAATTCTAATTGGTGACAGAGGATACTATGATCCTAAGTTGTTTTATGGGGTTAAGGAGGTCTACAAATCCCCTATATTCTCTCCTAGTTGTCTCCTTCAAGACCCTGCATAGTAATAGCTTAAAATATGCTTCGTTTTCCTACAATTAAACCACATTATGCCACATACTATGACAAACACCTCTTACTCCTATTGCTAAGCATAATATAACAAAAAATGTGAATTAATGTAAGAGAAGGATAGTTTTAAGGCTGGAGGATGGTATAATGATCTTAAAATATACTTATTGATGGGACTCATTAATTCCTTCCTGACCCTATGGTAAGTTTTTAAAAATCCTGAGTTCCCTCCCAAGGAGGAGGTGTGTGATTCCAAAAGAATATTTTTCTTGAGTTGGGAATTATTACAAAGATATAAGTGATCTTTGTACCATAATGAATCATTTTTCCAAATAATTGTATCATATGTATTGGGATCTTACTGCATCTTTTGAATGATTGTCCACACCTTTTTGTGATTATTCCATTCATCCCTTGCTTCATTTATCCAATAAGATCGGATAATAGAATTGGCATAAAGAAATGCTTCCACATCCTCATCCTTTCTTGAGAGTGCATCTCTAACAACATTTTTCTTCCCTTTTTTGTAGATGATTTCAAAGTCATAACCCAACATCTTTGTGACCCATTTTTTCTTCTCTTTTGAAGATAATCTTTGTTCCAAAAAGTATTTAAGACTATCATGATCTATTTTTACCTTGAAGTATCTTCCCATTCACTAAGGTCTCCATTACTTTAGTGCATGTAGTATTTCCAACATTTCCTTCTCATAAGTAGGTTTTTGTAAATACTTTCCTTTGATTCGATGAATTTTAAAAGAAATGGTTATTCCTTCTTTCATTAAAATAACACCAAGTACATTTCTTGAGGCATCTCATTCCACAATAAACATTTTTGTGAAGACTGACATATATAAGATTGGTTCTTGTCTCATTTTCCCTTTAATATGTTCAAAGGCCTTAGTTTCTTTTGGAGTCCAATAGAATGCATATTTCTTTAGTAAGGTTGTTAGAGGCATTCCTATTCTCCCATACTTATTAACAAACTTTCCATAATACCCTCTCAACCCAAGAAATGCTCAAATATTATTTATGGTTGTGGGGATTTTCTATTCCTTAATGGCTTTAATTTTGTTAGGGTCTACATCAACACCCTTATGACATACAATATGACACAAATATTCCACTTCCTGTACTTCAAATAGAAATTTGGAAGTTTTTGTATATAATTGTTTCTCCACTAATAGTTTGAGCACTGTCTCAACATGTTGACATTATCCTTCCAAGATTTTCTATACATTAGTATATCATAAAAAAATACTAACACAAATTTTCTAAGGAATGGTTTGAAAATGGAATTCATAAAAACTTGAAATGTGGAAGGTGCATTAGTAAGGCCAAAAGGAATGACCAAAAATTCATAATGACCCTCATGAGTTTAGAATGCTGTTTTTGGAATTAATCTAGTCTTCATTCTAATTTGATGATATCTCGAATGAAGATCCAACTTGGTGAAGTAAATTACTCCATCTAATTCACCCAACAATTCATCAATGACAAGAAAGGGAAATTTATCTTTAATAGTGAGCTTCCTGAGATCCATATAATCTGAACACATATGTTATGATCCATCCTTCTTGTGCACCAATACTATTGGATCAGAGAAAGAACTTTGACTATGTTGAATTATACCAGGCTCTAGTATTTTGCAACCATACATTCAATTTCACTCTTTTGGGAATAGGGATATCTATAAGGTATGATGTTTGGAGAAAAACTTGTTGGAATCAAATGAATAACATGATCATGATCATGAATAGGTGGCAGGCCTTTGGGAGTCTCAAATACCATGGAATGATTGTCCAAGACATTTTTGAGATCTGGATAAATAGATGATTTCGATGTTTGAGCCTCTAGTGAGCATAATTATGCAATTAAGTTCCATTGTTATTTCTTCATAATATTTGTCATGCAGTTAGAGTTGATTATATTTCCTAGGTTCCCTACAATACCCCTTAATTCAATTTCCTTTCCTGCCAAAAAAAAATTGAAGAAAAGTTCTTGAAAATTAAAAGCTATCATCCCCAGAGATTGTAACCATTAGACTCCTAGTACAACATCATCACCGCCCATTGGAATGGAAAGCATTGGACTATTCAACACATATTCCCACATGGTTAGCTTGATATTATGGCACTTTCTAGTGAAATTTATAGCTCCTCCATTTGCAGCCATTACTTAACACTCTGGTGTTGGATATAGGAAGAAATTCAATTCCTTGGCTATCTTACAATGAATAAAATTATGGGTACTACCCAAATCAATCAAGACTATTAACTTTTTCTCCTTGATATTTTCTTCTATTTTGAGAGTTTGAGGAGTGGTAATTCCTTCCAATGCATTACAAGATATGGTCATATTCATTTATTCTTTCTCTAGGGCCGGTTCCTGGTATATATCATCCTCTTTTAATGTTTATTGTTCCTTTTCTTCCTCCTCTTCATAGTCTATGTTGAACAATTTCTTCTCAACACACTTATGACATTTAGTTTATTTGTTATAACAACTGTAGCAAAACCCTTTTTCTCTTTTTTCCTCTAATTGTGGTGGCATCAACCTTGTAGGTTGTGGAATGCTAGGAGCAACAACTCTTCCATATTTATAGTTGTGAGTGGTAGACTTCCTTGTTTTCATAAGTTTTCTTTCAACCTTTCTTGCCATCTTGAATGCTTTCTCCAATGAATCAGGTTCCCAAAGGAAAACCTCATTTTGGATGATATCCTTCGAATTCCCTATGAAGGCATCAATCCAAGAATATCAATTACCCTGATATTCAACTTTTGGAAGTCCTCAATGTGCTCTGCCATTAAACCCTTTTGTTTGAAGTTTATTAACTAGCTACAAAAGGTGTTTCTCTTTGTATCCTCATAATGTGCTATCATTTCCTCTGTTAAAATTGACCAAGTGATAAGTGGTTTAGGAGAAAAAAGCCATCGATACCATACAAAATGATTAGATTCTAGAAATAAAGACGCAATGAGTACCTATTATGTGTGTTGCACATCATGGAGATCAAAATATTGTTGTATCTGTAGTATCCATGTCACAGGATCCTTGCCTTCAAACTTCCTCATATCTATATTTGGAATGTGGTGGTTCTTAAACCCCACATTGGAGTTTATAAAATCATAATTCATATTCCTTTTCCGCTCATCATGATTTTCATAGATTACTTTGTTGGGTCCCTATAATACTAGTGATTACCCCATTACTATTGTAGTTGTATCCCTTATTAATATTTTTGTGCCCCTATTATCCCCATATTGTTATTACTATGCCCCATAGAATCCCTCTATTGTTATTTTTGTGGCTTTATGTTATTATTGTCAGGTCGGCTGGGTTATATTGTGACTCCTTAGACTCCTATATATAGAAAGGAGGTTTTGTCATTTGAATCATCCAAGAATTTTCCATTTATGTAATGTAAAGGAGGTTTCCCCCTCGAAGAGGCTAAATTCTAAGGCGTTGATCTATCTTTTCTATCTTTTCTTGAGCTAGTTTCATAACATTTGGTATCAGAGCTTTGGATTCTAGGGTTTCGCTGCTCCAAACAGGTCATCGTGGTATTTTTGCTGTAATTTTTTTCTGCGTCGTTTCAGAAGCTAAAAGAAAACCAATTTGAGAACACATCACGTTGAATCTTAGGTCTGAATTTCAGAGCGTTTTGCACTATATTTTCAAAGATATGATCTGAGGAAGTTGGTCCTTTTGCAGAATCCTGAATTACATTCAAAACAGGTGACCTGGGGAAAATCATCATAACTTTCTCTCTGGGCATCAGATTGAAATTTCATCAGAGAGTACAGAAAGAGGACGAACTATAGTTTCTTGTATATATTTTTCAGAGCCAAAGGCCAAAACAGGGACACGTGGAACGTCGTACAAGTTCGCTCTAGTGAATTAGTCTATAATCAGGTCACTATGTGAGATTTGGCATAACTCTTCATTGGAGAATCCAATTGGGTTCAGACTGGTGGCATTGGAAAGAGGACACAGAGGGCTACTGCAGGTCATAATTTTAGAATTTGATGATCCGAAATCACTGAGATACAGTAGAGGAAATATCAAGCTCCTACAAAGTGAAAAAAGGTGTGTATATTTTTTTAAATGTTTGCTTAAGATTGGTTTGAAAAAATATTTTGAAGGAATTCAAAGGGCATAGTAAAGCATTATTAACGGTAATTGATGCCCCAAGGAAAGAAAATGGAAACACCTAGTAGGCGACCTGAAAGCTCTAGCATGACTTATGAAGAAGAGGAAGAAATACAACATGATATATCCAAATTACGAGACCAAGTGCAACAAGTGTCACTTGGACAAAAAGAAACATAATCTAAGATAGATGGTTTAAAGAAAGGCGTAGAAGCTAAGACGGATTGTTTAAAGAAAGGTGTAGAATCTAAGATGAATGATGTGGAAGCTAATATGGACGATTTGAAGATAGATTTGAAGATAGACATGGAAGAATTGAAGATAAATATGAATAAGTTGCTACAAGAAAGGGTCACTAATGGTGAAAGGGTAGTAAAGGAAACTCATGATGAGAGAACAAAAGAAATGCTAATCATGATTCCATAGACTCTAATGTTGGATCGAAGACCCACCATATTCCAAAAATCGATATGAGGAAGTTTGATGGCAAGGATCCCGCAACATGGATATTACAGATGGAGCAATTTTTGATCTCAATAATGTGCAAAACATACAAAAGGTACATATGGCAACTTTATATTTGGAACCAAATCAATTTGTATGGTATCAATGGCTTTGCTCTCGTAAACAATTAATCACTTGGGGAATTTTTACGGAAGAATTGATAGCACATTATGAGGATACAAAAAGCAACACTTTTTTTAGCCAATTGATAAGTCTCAAACAAAAGGGTTCAATAATGGAGCACATTGAGGAGCTCCAAAAATTGAACATAACGGTAAAAGATATTCCAGAGGAGCATAAGATTGATGTGTTCATAGCGTCTTTAAAGGATAATATCCAACATGATGTTCGCCTTTGGGAACCTGATTCACTAGAGAAGGCATTCAGGTTAGCAAGAAAAACGAAAAGCAAAATTATGGCAACCAAGAAGCATACCACTCACAACTATAAAGATGGAAGTGTTGTCCCTAGTCTTCCACAACCTATAAGGTTGAAACCACAACAATTGGAAGAAAAAAAAGCAAAAGGGCTTTGTTACAGTTGTGATAGCAAATACACTAAAGGTCATAAGTGTGCTGAGAAGAAATTATTCTACATAGATTGTGAAGAGGAAGAAAAAAAGGAGCAAGAAAGGTCAAAAGAGGATGATATACTCCAGGAAGAAAGCCTAGATGAAGAACAAATGAATCCGACCATATATTGTAATACATTGGCAAAAACTACCACTCCTCAAAACCATCAAGATAGAAGGACAAATCAAGAAGAAAAAGGTAATAGTGTTGATTGATTCAGGAAGTACTCACAATTTTATTCATTGTAAGGTAGCAAAAGAATTGAATTGCTTCTTATATCCAACACTAGAGTGTCAAGTGATGGTTGTAAATGGGAACAAGAAATTGCTCTGGAAAGTGCCATAATATCAAGCTATCCATGGGAGAATATGTATTGACTAGCCCAATGCTTTCCATTCCAATGGGAGGTGCTGACGTTGTACTAGGAGTCCAATGGCTACAATCCTGGGTACAATAGCTTTTAATTTTCAAGAACTTTTCATCAAATTTTCTATGGAAGGAAAGGAAGTTGAATTAAGGGGTATTGCAAGGAAACAAGGAAAGATAATCAGCTCTAATGGTACGACAAAGCTTCTAAAAAAGGAACAAAGAGGTGTAATTGCACAATTATGTTCGCTAGATGTTTCCACATCGGAATAATATATTTCTCCAGATCTCCAAAAAGTCCTGGATAATCATTCCAAGGTATTTGAGACTCCTAAAGGTCTCCCACCTGTGCGTGATCATGATCAAGCTATTCATATAATTCCAGGAAGTGTTCCTCCAAACATCAGGCCGTACATATATCCCTATGTCAATAAGAGTGAAATTGAATGTATGGTTGCATAAATGCTAGAGGCTGGTATAATTCAACCGAGTAAAAGTTCTTTCTCTGCTCCAGTAGTATTGGTGCACAAGAAGGATGGATCATGGTGCATGTGTCTAGATTATAGGGATCTCAACAAGCTCACTATTAAAGATAAGTTTCCCATTCCTGTCATTGATGAATTACTGGATGAATTGCATGGATCAATTTACTTCACCAAATTGGATCTTTGTTCAGGATATCTTCAAATCAGAATGAAGACTGAAGACATGGTGAAAACAACATTTAGAACTCATGAAGGTCATTATGAATTTTTGGTCATGCCTTTTGGCCTTACCAATTCACCCTCAACATTTCAAGGTTTGATGAATTCAATTTTCAAACCATTCCTTAGAAAATTTGTGTTACTATTCTTTGACGATATACTAATCTACAACAAATCTTGGAAGGATCATGTTGAACATGTTGACAGGGTGCTACAACTATTGAAGGAAAAACAATTATATGCAAAAAGATCCAAATGTTTCTTTGGAGTACAAGAGGTGGAATATCTGGGTCATATTTTATCTCATGAAGGAGTTAAGGTAGACCCTAGAAAAATTAAAGCCATTAAGGAATGGAGAATCCCCACATCCATAAAGCATCTGCGATGATCTCTTGGGTTGACACGGTATTATTGCAAGTTTGTTCAGAACTATGGGAGAATAGCAGCACCACTAACAACACTATTGAAGAAAGATGCATTTTCATGGGCTCCAGAAGCAATAAAGGCCTTCGAACATCTTAAAGAGGCAATGTTCCAAGCACCTGTCTTAGCTACACCGGACTTCACAAAAACCTTTATTGTGGAATTTGATGCTTTAGGAAATGGAATTGGTGTTGTTTTAATGCAGATGAAAGACCCATTGCTTTTGAAAGTCGTCCAATCAAGGGAAAGTTTTTACACAAAGCTATTTATGAGAAGGAAATGTTGGCAATACTCCATGCACTTAAGAGATGGCGACCCTACCTAATGGGAAGACACTTCAAGGTAAAAAAGGATCATGATAGCCTTAAATACTTTTTAGAACAAAGATTATCCTCTGAAGAGCAACAAAAAGTGGGTCACAAAGATGTTGGGTTATGACTTTAAAATCATCTACAAAAAAGGGAAGCAAAATGTGGTGGCAGATGCACTCTCAAGAAAGGATGAGGATGTGGAAGCATTGTTGTGCGCCATTTCTATTACCAGATTGGATAAACGAAGCAAGGGAGGAATGGAAGAATGATGAAGAAGTCTGGGCACTTATTCGAAAGTT
>APFE031160395.1:0-10567 GCA_000404065.3 Pinus taeda
TGCTTGTTTTGTGATCCCTTTGGGACCCTTCTGCGTCATGTGGTTTGCAGACAGGGACTGATGGTAGACCCCATGAAGATCACGGTGATACTGAACTTGGAGGCACCAAGGAGTATGAAATAGTTGCGTGCTACCCTAGCACATACGAGATATTATAGAAATTTTAACAAAGGCTATGCCCAGATCACCATGCCTATCGAAAAGTTGTTGAAGAAGGATGTCACCTTCTGCTGGAATGAGGACTGAAAGAAGAGCCTGAATATATTGAAAGAAAAGATGGTCATTGCACCAATCCTAGTCTTCCCAGATTGGAAGAAGGAGTTTCATGTACATGTCAACGCATCATGTATAGTGTTGGGAGTAGTACTGACATAGGCTGGTGGAGAAGACTTGGACCATCCTATCACATTTGCAAGCAGAAGCTTATCTAAGGCAGAGAAGAACTACTCCACTACTGAGCCCGAGCGGTTAGCTATGGTATATAAGTTTCATAAGTTTAGACTCTACTTGCTAGGAGGCCATTTTAAGATGTACACAGATAATTCTGCGCTGAAGTACCTGGTCAATAAGCCTGTGTTGGGGGGGAGAATTTGCAAATGGCTATTATTGTTCGAGGAATACGATTTTGAAGTTATTGTAAAGCCTGAACGACTAAACACGGGACCAAAACATCTGTTGCGCGTCGACATAGTGGAAGAGCCCACTAATTTGGAGGAGGGATTGCCTGACGTGCAACTATTTATAGTGCACATCATGGATGGTAATTTTTAGGATATAATACATTTCCTAATGATAGGAACTTCCCTGAAAGGATGCACCATCCAGCAGAAGAAGGAGTTAGTGATGCGCACTGCAGATTTTTCTGTCATTGTTGGGAATCTATACAAAATGGGGTTTAACGAGATATTGTGGTGATATGTACCCAAATTTGAAAGAAGAAGCATCCTCGTAGATGCTCATGGGGGCATTGTGGGAGGACATTATGGAGGGAGAGCAACCACATAGAAGATTCTACACGCAAAAGGTTATGGTGGCCAACCCTCCATCAGGATTCAAAAGCATACTGCGAGGTGTGTGATGTGTTTCTAAGGAATGTTTGGCCATCGTGTAGGGATAAGATTCCTTTGAATCCCCAAAAGATGTTGCAACCCTTTGATAAATGGGTGATAGATTTTGTGGGACCCATTCAGCCCCAACGAAAGATGGGAATGAGGTACATTATCACCACGACAGAGTATTTGACTCGGTGGGTAGAAGCACAACCTGTGAAGGATTGCATAGGTGCGGCTACTATAAATTTCCTCTTTGAGCATGTACTGATGTGATTTGGATGTCCAAAGATATTGATGAGTGATCGCGGTATGCACTTTTTGAATGAAACGATCAACACGCTAATGGAGGAATTTCAAGTATATCACCAAAAGAGCACACCTTATCACCTCTAGGCTAATGGGACGGTGGAAGAATTAAATAAAGTGCTGGAGAATGAGCTGATGAAGGTTTGCAATGTTCAGTGAAGTGATTTTGGGACCTACGCATACATGTGGTACTATGGGCTTATCGGACGACATGCAAGAAGTTGATTGGACAAACTCCCTTTAGGATGGTCTATGGCGTTGAAGTGGTAATGCCTATGGAATATATTGTGCCTAGTTTGTGCATAGTGGCACTCATAGGTATGATGAATCACGAAGCCTTGGAGGAAAGGCTCTCACAACTGGATTAGCATGAGGAAGAGAGATTTCTAGCAAGATTTCACCTACAGGTCCAAAAGTAGCGCAAAAAATCATGGCATGATTGACACATTAAGCTACGCACCTTTAAGGTAAATGACATGGTTTTTTTATATGATAGTAAGTTTGATAAATTTTTAGGGAATTTCAAGATGCACTGGTTAGGGCCCTATGTCATTAAGGAGATTACTGACAGAGGAGCTGTACAATTGGTCAAATTGAATGGAGATCCCTTCCCAGGAAAGGTGAATGGCAGTTGATTAAAGCCATACACCGGTGGTTCGACCATGTGACTAGATTAAGGAATCATAGTTTTAGTGCTCTAGGAAGCTGAAAGGAGGTGCGGAACTATAAACTATACTGGTCGGGTTGAGGAGTTGCACGATTGGAGGATTATGTGAAGCAAGGAAGTCTCACAGGGTTTGCAACAACATGAAGGGAGATGCACTACCCATGGAGCAATCGCGCAGGTTGGTCATATATAGGCGAGAATCTGGCCATGATATTTGGTGGAAAAGGTGGCAAATAGGCTTTTGCAAAGTCTATGAAGGAAAAATTTAAGTTGGTGAAGAAGTTGTGCAGATACGTTATATCTAGCATTTGCGATCTTTCTATGAAGGTAGCCACATAGATCCTAGCAGGGAAAGTGATGAGGAAGTGTTGGGTCGATAAGGTGTCGATGCCTATTATTGCACTAGCAATCCAGTGTGTTGAAGGAGTCTAGTTCAACTAGTCGGACTACCTTCATGGAGAATTCCTAACAAACTGTCGCAAAGCACAGGAGCTTAGTAAGACGTTCCACTACACATGGCTCTTGTTTTCAATTGTGCTGGTAGCATGGGAGCTGCTAGAGGACATCCAATTACCTTTGGTCACACCAGACCTCCCAGAAGCAGCTAAGTATGCTTCGCTGTGGGTGACCAAGGACACGCAGCAAGTTAAGGACATCAAGATCTTCTTGATCTTGATGGAGATGAACATCCATATGGCTATCAATTGCAAACCACGATTGTCACCTACGGTGGACGTCAACCTGTAGGGCTATGCTGAATTTAAAGCAGACTTCCATCATGTATTTATCAAGGTGCTGAAGGAGCCTGTGTAGAAATGATATGACTTGCCTTATCTGGAAATGGATGATGCCATTGATGTGGTGCTTGATTAATGGCCGACAAAGTGGCACACTACCACAGACTTGGTGGTGGGCGAGAGCAAGTCTGCTGCATAGAAGAAAAAGGAGGAGGCCAAGCTTAAGATGACACAGCTGGACGAGAAGAGGAAAAAGGAGGCCGTTGATAAGGATCAAGTGGAGTGTGAGGCTGCGCATTAGATAGGGAAGATGACAGGTGGTACAGAGTAGGGCTCTGACAAAGGCATGAGGTCACCTTCACCTAAGATAGAAGAGGAAATAAAACAACATGGCGTGGACCCGCAGGAGACGTTCGTCGGCATCAAGTGCCCAAGAGAGCTGGAGAAGGGAGGGCGTAGGAAGAAATCAAAGGCAACCAAGACATCACTGAACCCTATCACACTAACAGAGGGTGACCTGCATGATATTAGTGACATAGTGTAGGATGTCATCGTGGAGGCCCTGCAATAGTTTGAGCAGCAATAGCAGATCATCCCAGGGGCTATCTAGACAATGTTGTAGGAGCTGCAGACCCACACGTCACAGGTTGGCACAGTGTCTACCAACATGGCTATCAGCACTTCAGAGGTTGTTGATATGTTGTACGCGAAGGCCTCCAATGCGATAATGTTGCCTGATGGAGCATTGACCACAGAGAAAGAGGTTGACAGACCCACTATTTGGGTGATTTCAAATCTAAGGGCCCGTGAGCACCACACCCTCCAATTGATTAGTGAACAGTGGATTGAAAACAAGCAAATGGAACTATAGAGAGATGTTGCCATCGCCATTGAGATTGAGGCGACCAATTAGAGTAAGTGCATTATGTAGGTCGTTGAGGAGGCATGTCAAATGGTCCTAGAGTTGGCCATTCCAGAGTAGGAGCTAATCGAGGGCATAGGTTTAGTTAGAATTGAACCTAAAAATCACAAGTTTACAATTGAAGGGCTAGCCTTCAACTCTCCAGAAGTGAAGGAGCAGCAGGCGACTGCTATCACAGAAGCAGTAGCGGTGGTGGACAATGCAATCGCAGACTACACAAAATCATTTGAATAATCATTTGAGGTCTTGAACAACTTGCAGGAGGACCCCACTTTACAATGGCTAAAGACAGAAGTGCACGAGCTACAACAATGCTATGATGAGGTTAAGGGCACAACGAGAACCATCGCACTGACACAGAGACTAGCCAAGCTGCAGGAGGCCAAGTAGTTGAAGGAACAGGAGGATGCAGCGTTGCACAAGTAAGCAGTTCTAAAGGCATGAATAAAGCCCTAGCTGGATGAGGCTTACGTAGTGACAGGATCTATCGAAGGCAATCTTGTGACTTTGTAAGTGGTGCAACAAAAGCTTTAGGTCGACAATGTAGGAGCAGTGACCGAGAAGATGATGGAAGATGTGAAGTAGGTGGTCGCACAATGCATAGCTGAGGTTGTGGTCATCCTAGTTGAGCTAGAAGGTCTTCATGCAAAGATCTCCACGCCTGTCAAGTGACTCAAGGGTGAGTCATGATGTTTGTGTTGGGGGCCTGTTGGGAACGAGATCCCCTAAAGGACAATTTTGGGGCTAAAAGCCCATGTTTTGGATCAAATTTTGTAATAAACTTGTAAATACTCTGCATTTTGTGGTCACAGAGTGTGAAGGTGTTATGAGTCATAAAGGATTGTCCTCCCTTAGTTTTGTAAAGAAAAGCAGCTGTAAAAGATATACCCATGGTCCACGGACCATGGGATTGTATAAAAAGAGCTAAGCAAGTAAGCTCTAAGTAGTTCAGTAGTTGCTAAGAGAGTCATAGCTCTGAAGTGAGAAGTCTAAGATTTGGGTTGTAGCATAGGTAGAGGCTCTAAAGCTGAGTGCACAGAGGCCTAGGATAGAAGTCCAAAGTTGAGTTCGCGGACCCTTGCAACTATGTGGGCAGGGTGAATAGAGTTTATAATTGCTTGAAGATATCAATAAAGAGAAGTATTCTGCAATTTTTGTGTCTTTGTTCAGATCAATGCATCTTGTCATTTTATGTATGAATTTCCTTTATAATGCTTATATGGTGTGTGAATGAATGCAATTATGTTGGATAACTGAATGCAAATAAGAATATCTGATTACGTGGTGCTAACCATGAGTATCTAATAAGACAAGTAAGATTCTTAAGATAACTCGACAATATGATCAATGTGTTGCCTTAGCAGCATGATTGTATCTAAATCGAAGGTTAGGGATATGCGAAGGTCAATCGTACCCTTTCACGGAGGTATCAAAGGAAGGAATAAGGGGTTAGAGCCATGGAACTAAGCGATCAGCACAAAGGCATGAATAAAAGGAATAAAATGATATCACGACCATCTCAAGGTGCAGAAACTTGGTTCCAACACTCCCCCATATTGCTTCGGGTGAGACTTTGGTCTATGCACTGTGGGCTGATGCCGAAAGGGCCAGTAGTGTAGGGATTTGGTTGGCTAACTGACTCTAAAACTAGATCAGGGCCCAACAAGTGAACACCTTGGTAGCACAAACCATAATCACCAGTGCAACAAAAATACCTGAAAACCTACTTCACTGTTGTCCAATGCTCCTTCCCTGGTTTTGACATAAACCTACTCAATACTCCCATTGCATGTGCAATGTTTGTTCTAGTACAAACCATGATACCATCACATTACATTAGGACCTACCGACTACACTTGCATATGGATACGGGACCATGTCTCGTTCCTCTTCCTTGTGTCTTGGGCACTGCTCAAGAAACATAACTTTAAGCACTACAAGAATAGGAACCTTCACAAATTTACTATCTACATATTAAACCTCTAGTAGTATTGTCTCGAATACTTCCTCCTAGTTTTTTAATAAGAGTTCTCTTTTAATCAAATCTCTTTAATTTCCATGCCCACATATAGTTTTTTTAGCACCAAGACTTTCAATGTCGAATTTTTGAGGACAAATTGATCTTTCAAATCTGGAATAATTTCTTTGTCATTTCCAACCAGCAACATATCATCCACATAAAAGGCCATATAAATAACATGGTCACCAATTAATTTAAAATACACACAGTGATTTTCTTTACTTATGGTGAAGCCAAGTCCCCATATAAATGTATCAAATTTCTGATACCACATCCTTGGTGACCGTTTTAACCCATACAAAGACTTTTTTAACTTGCATACCAGTTCCTTTTTACCCTTCACTGCAAAGCCTCCAGGTTTCTTCATGTAGATCTCCTCTTCGATATCCCTGTGAAGAAATGTTGTCTTCACATCCATTTGTTCTACCTAAAAATCAAAAGTAGTAGCAACAAATAAAAGTAATCTAATAGAAGCTACCTTGGTAACAGGAGGAAAAATATCACCAAAATCAATTCCCACCACCTGGAAATAACCTTTTGCTACCAACTAAGCTTTCTATTTCTCCACTTTTCCTTCTGCTTCTGTCTTCTTCTTGAACACCCATTTGCTGCCAATGGGTTTCCTTATAGCCAGCAACTCCAGCAGATCCCAAGCCTCATTTTTGTGCAAAGATGCCATTTCATCAACCATGGCCTCTTTTTAGAGTTTTCCATTCTCCGAATCCACTACTTCCTTCATAGTTTTGGGATCATCATAAGTAATAGATAAAGAAAAATTTGAACAAGAAGAAAATGGACTATACCTTTCTGGATGCCTTCTTTCTCGAATTTATTTTCTCACAACCAAAGTTTGTGTCTCTTTCATCTTTTGATTCCTCTTCTGCTGTAGTGTCTAATTCTTCCTCCTTTAGCTCAAATTTTATCTTCTCAGGTACCTTGGGTTGGACTTCATGTTTAATAACATTTTTCACCTCTCTGAACACCACATCTTAGCTATACAAAACCTTCCTTGTTACTAGGTTCCAAAGTTTATAACCCTTTAAACCATCCTTATACCCAATAAAGATGAACTTTTCAATTTTACTATCCAGCCTTGTTCTTTTCTCCTTTGGAACATGTACATATGCATCACATCCAAATACCCTCATATGTGAAAGAGAGGGTTTCTTACAAATCCATACCTCTTGTGTATTCTTATCCTCCAACATTGATGGAGGTGATCTGTTGACTTGGTAACATGCAGTCTCCACCGCCTCTACCCAAAATTCCTATCCTAACCCAGAACCACTAGGCATGCTTCTTTCCCTTTCCATCAATGTCTTGTTCATTCTTTTTGCAACTCAATTTTTCTCAGGAGTGTATGGAGTAGTCTTATGCCGTGTTGTACCACACTTCTTACAGAATTATTCAAATTCCTTGCAAAACTCTCCACCATTATCTGTCCTCAACACCTTTATCTTCTTCTCTGTCTGGTTTTACACCAAAGCCTTAAATTCGTTAAACCTATCAAAGACTTTAGATTTCTTCTTAACGAAATATATCCATGTATTCCTTGAAAAGTCATCTATAAATGATACATAGTACACAAACTTTCCCAGTGATGGAACCTTCACAGGTCTAAACACATCACTCTGCATAAGCTCTAATATATGTTTCACCCTCTTACCACTAGAGGGGAAACTCACTTGATTTTGCTTCCCATATACACAATTTTCAAAGAAATCAAAATCCAGAGAGCTATTAGTCATACCTTCTACCATAACTTTACCGTGAAGTATTCGAAGGACCTTCTCTCCAATATGTCCAAGCCTTTGATGCCATAGCATGGTCTTTTCTCCAGAGACCACTAGATTTTCTTCTCCACTTTCAGGAAGCACAAAACTGTTGCACCCATCAAAAATAGTGCTACCTTGCAGCTTTTATAGAGTTCCAATCCGAAATCCCCACATCAATACTAGTGCTCCCCCAACCATCTTGCAGGTACCCTTCTTGAACACTGTTTTTACACCTACATCATCCATCTTGCTTACAAAAATACGATTTCTGGCCAATGTAGGAATATGTTGAACAACCATAAGTGTTATAATCCTTCCACCTTGCAAATTCAACTTAACTTTTTTGTGACCAATGATTTTAGCCTTCCTGTCATCCCCCAAGAAGAAATCACCACCATCATATTTCTCATACTCACAGAACCACTCTCTATGGGGAGTGAAGTGAAAGGATGCACCTGAGTCAATCTACTATGCCTCATGATCTACATGTGTACTTGAAGAAGCCAACTAGACATCGCCACCTTCATCTGAGGTGGTTTTCGCCTCTACAGAAGAAGCATAATAAAATCCCTTTCCTTTGTTAGGAGTTTTAGATTTACATTCCCTTTTGTAGTGCCATTCCTTTCCGCATTTCTAGCACACATTTACAAGTTTTCCTCGAGATTTAGATCTACCTCTAAATTTAGATCTCCCATTCAATGACTTATTTTTGTTTCTGTTCAGGGACCTTCATTGTACAAACAAGGCATCACCATTCTGACTCTCCACATTTTTTTGTCTCATCTCCTTCGTCAGTAAGGATGAAACTATTTCATCAAACTGTGAGGAAGTTGCATTGCTACCTATTGCAATAACGAGACTATCCCATGAATCTAGTAGAGAACACAACAAATGTTGGAAATAATACTGAGAGGGGGGGTGAATTAGTATTATCAAATGCTTTTCAATATGTCTTCTTGATTTATACTTAATTTAATCTTGTATGTCAGTACCATATAATAATGAGCAAGAATCAAGAAAAACAGATAGTCACACCAAAGAATACCAGATATAAGGTGGAAACCCAATGTGGGTGAAAACCACTTGCTGCAATATGTCTCTATCTTCTTTCAATTAGAAACTTCTTTTACAATGATTTTGTACTGGTGCAGTCCCTTTACCAGTAAGCAGGCTGCAACCTGCCAAGAGAAGCTAACAACTCTCCTCATTTCCAAATCTCCTCCTAGAAGGGAGCTACAACCCGCCTTAGCCTTTACTTCTTTAAGGACCACGTTTCATGAATTTTCAAATAGATTCCAAGAAGATCAAATAATCATCAGTACATGCAAATCACCCAATCTCCTTATACAATAAACCAATGAATCACCCAACTCTTCAGAATGCTGTAAACAGAAAAGAATACCAGAAATCTAAACCCAGAATTCTGCAGCAATAGATAAAGGACAGTCAAAAAATGTTTCAAGATAAGTCTGCAATTTCACCAATAGGGGCCTGCGTATATCCGCAGCTCTTCTGAGACTAAACTGCGTAGATCTGCACTAGTCGTTCTTCTGCTCTATGTACTTCTTCTCATGTCTGCACCTCTACTGTCTGACTTACAGCGTACATCCGCACTATGCCTTCTTCTTGCCTGCATACCTTGCACTGCGCCTTTTCCTGCGCTGCGTGCCCCCCGCACTGCTCCTTTTGCTATACTGCGTACCACGCACTGCGTATTTTGCTGTGCTGTGTACCCCCGCACTGCGTCTTTTTCTGTGTTGTGTACCCCCGCACTACACCTTCGGATCGCCTACTGAATTCTGATTAGGGCCAAATTACCAGTCCTCTAATGTGCCACAATTAGTCAGATCCACAGATCTGCTCATGCGCCCGAGAGATCACGACTTATCAATAGATTCACCTTAAGTTTTCTCCTTGATTTAGATCTAGCTTTTAAAATCATTCACCCAAAATTTCAGATCTTAAGATGTTCAAATTTCACAAGTGTGTGGCCAAGAGATCTCCTTTCCTTTTTATAGGCAAGCCTTTCACAATACCATGGTCCAAAACCATAATAACACATTACCATGAACCCAATACCTTGGATCAATATTTGTAGAGGCAAAACCATGGACCAAATATGTCGGGCTAATTACCAAGAACCATTCATAGAGATTCCCACGTGCACGCGCTTTTCTGCATTGGAGAGAGTGAAACTGGGGTCCGCACCTACTGAATGGAGAACTTGCGTACATGTCCACACACCTTGGTCGGCGTACCTGGGGTCCACAGATTCTTCTAGGAATACCTGTGGGTATCTTAATTTCCATGATTTTGAGTGCCTGAACTGAGATCTGCCACATGAGTGAGTTGCCATCAAGTACAACACCTGTACCATAGGGCCAAACCAGAATCATAATGCCAACGATCTCCCCCTTTAGACTTCATGGCAACCTCAAGATCCTCAATGTCATTCTGCCCCTTTGACATCAAGGGCAAAGGGTTATGCTCCCCCTGAGAACATGCTTAAGTCTTTGCTCTGCTGATAATGCTCCTCCTGACAAGATCCATAATCCACCATAAATTTCTTCAACAAGAACCATAATCCATCATGACCATGAAAGAGATAGAGACATATTGTAGCCATGTTCAGATCAACATCCATGTTCTCCTTCTGTGCTACCATAATGCCAACAATGCATTATATGTGCTCCCCCTGAACCTGTGCCATCGATCTACAACCAATCCATAAACCAACAAATGTACGCGTATACCACATATAAACCTCACGTACAACCAACATATGAGATTCAACAACAAGATGATGCATCAACTACCCCCAACTTTTTCCTGAGGTATTCAAAGGTCTCCCTGGGCAATGGTTTGGTGAGAAAATCAGCAACTTGTTCCTTAGAAGGAACATACTCCAACTTGACCTTTTGTTCAATCACTTGTTCCCTGAGAAAGTGATACTTGATCGGTATGTGCTTGGTCTTTTAATGCATGACTAGGTTTTTTGAAATGCTGATTGCACTTGTATTATCACATAAGATGGAGATAGGTGGTGTACAAGTGATTTGAAAATCCTGCAAGGTCTGCATCATCCAAA
>APFE031160403.1:8648-24836 GCA_000404065.3 Pinus taeda
TCTTGCTATTTCATGAGGTGAAGAAGGATTGAAGCTGGGAGGATGATGCTGGATCAAACAACTGGGTTGTAATTCTCCCTTCTATTAATAAAGTTCTTCAATTTTTCTTCCATATGATTGTGCAATTGTGAATGTTATCGTTTGTGAATGCTATCATTTGTTCATTATATATTTGATTCTATAATGTTTATGTTGTAATAGATCATGATGGCTTGACAGTTCTTTGTTGCTGTACTTATGCAGGTACTCTCCAAGCGTGTTAAGTATGAGGAGGAGTTGCAGGGTCTGTCAAAGGGGAGAGAGATCAACCAAGGGATTAAGCAGAAGTTCCAGGTTGGTTCCATTATCTTTCTCTTATCTGTTACACATAGAAGAAACCATTGAATTGCTTTAAATTGTTGTTTCTAGGGTAGCTGCCAAACCTAGAGGGCTAGCATGCTTTAGGAATACTAGTTTTCCCAGAAACAAATTGGCGACTCCGCTAGGGAAATGAAAAAATGTTTGTTTGTTGTTGTTGTTTGTTTTATGTTCAATTTGATAAGCTATAGATAGAGTTTGAAGTCAACTAGGTAGCCTTCGAACTGCTCTTGCTCTGCAATTGCATAGTAGATGAATGTTGCTTTAGTCAATCTCTGGTTTAGTTTATGAATTGAACATTTGACTTGCAAGCACATATAGATGCCCTTTTGGTAGCTCAATAACCTCTCAAGACACTCCATTATACTTTGCTCATTATTGTTCATCAAAACCCACATTAACTCATTGAAAACAACTCCACATTTGAGCCAAAACCCATTTCAGTTGCGCTTCCTGGACCATCTCATTGTCTTCCACTGTGACTTAGTATGCATCGCACCTCTCGAATTCAGTAAGTGTGATGCATCTCAGTTTCTGT
This sequence comes from Pinus taeda, assembly GCA_000404065.3. Lineage (NCBI taxonomy): Eukaryota > Viridiplantae > Streptophyta > Pinopsida > Pinales > Pinaceae > Pinus > Pinus taeda. The sequence goes on from APFE031160403.1 coordinate 9,544, forward strand.
GAAGCCCAAGTGTGATGATTGACTGATCTCTTTTTCCATCTAGAAATTGAGGGTTTTTGACCTTGTTTTCAGTTTTGTTTGGTTGTTTTGCTGCAAATGAATAGTGCCTCCTTATTGAAACTTATTTGCATCACTTAGATCAGCCTCAATTACATTAGGATTACTAAATTCTTTTTGTGTGTTTGTTCATCATTTACAATCCTTTGTCAAAAATTTGTTTAAATCGATTTGTCACTTTGGTACAAAAAGTGTAATAATTGTCATTTTTGTCGAAAAGAGAAGTGTCGTAAGCTCTTCCTTCCCTTGATAATCGATTGAACTTTTATTCATGTACTTGGTTTGATTTGTTTATATTCGAAGTTTCGAAAGCATTTTTATTCAAAATTGAAAGTGTCGTTTAGAGTCTTCCTTTCTCTTTTGAAGAAGAAATTGTCGAAAAATGTCATTTTGAGTGAAATATTTTAGATTTTTGCTGCATTTAATTTTCCTTTTTGGCAATTTTCACATTAAGGAAAGCAAAAACAAATACATGCATTTGAATTTAGAATTTTTTGGTTTGTGTGCGAAAACATGATTTAGGAAATGCACTAGTGTGTGCCCTTTTCTCCTTGCTTAAAAGCACTATTATCTTCTTTCCCTAGTAGTTAGGATTTTCATTGCTCAAAATAAACAAAGATTGTTTATCATTGTATATTACATCTTAGGAATTTCTGATCATCATCAAGCGGTGAACCATTGAAAGGAAAACTCTAAACAAGATCAACTTTAAAATGAATTTCAATGAACCTAACAATGCTTTGGAACTTAACGTAACATATCTAGAGGTCTAGGCTAGTGACGTGTTCCGGCGTCATTAAAACTAGTGGCTATCGTTTTCATTGAAGGTTGGGTGATTCCTTCTCCTTGATACGACAAGTGCTGGCACAGACTTGTGCTCCCCATACCGTCGCATATATTGGGAGACCACAATAGGCTTAAATCCTTTATCCATAGGAAACTGAGTCTGCCACCTTATTGATCGCAATGCACTGAACACAGCATTCGAGAAGATTGACTGCCGTACATAAGTCCTTGGTAATTTATTGTTAATTTATCACTAAGGTGTATATTGTAGTTTTGCGATTGGTTTGGTAATCCCTTTGTCTATATTTCCTAGAGTAGTCACTTTCGTTCCTTTTCAACTCATTAAAAAAAAAGGTCCATCTGAGCACTTGTCCTTTTAGGCTCATTAAAAATCGAAGGAGACTAGAGTCATCTTTAGCCTTTTCTTGACTCTTAAAAACTGAAAAAGAAAAGTTATGTCCAAGTGTCATTAAAATTAATTGAATTCGGAATAACATCCCTATTCCATAGTTGATCTTAGGTTGAGACATCTGGTGACAAATTTGGAGTCCACTGATCAAGGAATCTCTTGTGATGGGAATCCTATTCCTTTTCCTTCGTTCAAAAATATTGGTGCTCCTTATATGGCTACATTATCCCTTCCGGGACTTACCATTGGCCTACCAATATGGCTGTTTTCAACCTCTGTGGTTCAAAATATCATGATTTCTCCTCAATCGAGTACACCTTCAACTGTACAAAATCAAACTCCAGTTGATCCTGAAGTTGACCCTTCGCCTTCTTCCTCGTTGGTTTCTTCCTCCCCTTCTTCCTCTTCGCTTGGTGAAAGTATTGATACTAGTAACCAGGTGGCTAAGAAGAAGAAGAAGTCAATCTAGCAAGGGGGCAACCAAGAAACCATTGTTTTGAATGCAACATCGAAATAAAATCCATCCATTAAGCTTCACACACCCAAATATCCATGCATAATTTGTGCAGAAGACCATTTTCATCGAAATTATTCTTAGTTTCCGCAGATCTCGAAAGAATGGTCTTCCCGTTCAAACCATCCTGTGTTATCAACCTCTGGAGATCATGTTGATAAAACACCATCAACTAGTGATAGCAAAGTTCATGGACAAAAGGGAAAGGTCAGGATTCCACGTAGGTTATGTGAAGGTAATCATTCCCTTCACCTTTGTCCCTTTTTGGATGAAGCCAAAAGGGTGTTGGATAACCCTCCTGCTTCACCACAACGACTTCCATCTGGTTACAGGAAACTCTCCCTAAATCTTTCACTAGTTGATGATCCGACTGGAAAAAATGAACCGTCGGTCGAAACCACTCTCTCTGAAAGTGAATCCAATGAGTCTATACCCAACCCAAATCAACAGGTCGAAACAAAAGTTGACCCGATTTCACCTTTAGCTAATCGTACCTTTCCCAAAGAGAGTGAAAATGATACCATTCAAGTTCTTTTTGTTACTTCGGATTCTAATGAGCTTGGGGGCAATCCACCTGTTCCATCAAGACAGGAGGGAAACCCTCCAGTTCTCGTAACTCAAGGGGTTAATTCTTCTGTTTCTACAGTACCCCCTCCAAGTAGTCTAATCAATTCCTTTGATTGGAATCGACTAGAAGGATCCTGCCTTCCTTCCTATGTGCCTTTCCAGATCATAGTACAAGTTTGTAAAATGATTGTATCTGGCACTATTATAGATGAAGGTGCATCAATGAGTATCCTTTCTTCAACTGCTTGGAAAGCGCTTGGTTCGCCACCGCTTGTGACTGTTACATAGAATTTGTTGGGCTTTAACAGAGGAACCAGTTGACCATTAGGGACCCTTCTTAAGTTACACATTACTTTGGGAGGAAAGACCATTTATCTGAATGTCATGGTAGTCCCAGGACATTTAGACTACAATTTACTTCTTGGGTGTGACAATGTTTATAACATGGAAGCTATTGTTTCAACACTCTTCCAAGTGATGTGTTTCCTGCATGAAGGCAAAATTGTCACTGTTGACCAGCTTTCATTTCCTAGTCCAAACATAGCTCCAAGTCAATCATTATCCCTAAATGGTCCATTTACATCAACAATATCATCCTCGCTCCCAAGTTCCAAGTCGAATTTTTCACTTGAACCTTCATTCCACCCACCTGATAGCCATGAGTAATCTACTTAAGTGATGTAATGAAGCTTGGGGGGCATACACCTAATGGTAAAGATAAGTCTCCCTGTAGGTTATATGATTGGTCTATCACACCATTCACCTTTGTCTATCTGGACGAAACCAAAAAGGTTTTGGATAACAATCCTACTTCACCGCAGCGATTTCCATCTGGTTACAGAAGACTCTCCTTTTCATCATGCTGAGGGCATGCAAACCAATTGAAGCATATTTTTTCATTTTAAGCTTGTGTAAAAATGAAACTGAAGTCAAGCATAATTTGTTCATTTCAAGCTTGCGTAAACATGAAACCGAATCCAAGCATAGTTCCCTATGGTTCAAGCTTGTCTAAAAATGAACCCATTTTCAAACCCTTGTGATCTCCATTCTATCAACCTTTTGAGCCTTGGTTTTTTTCATCTCATCACCACCATCTCTTCAGCCGATCATACACTTTCACTTGGTTGTGTTACCCTTTTTGAGGGACAATTTCAATGAGTGGTCTTATTAGCCAGCCTCTTCACATAAATCAATAAGTTCCAACATAACTGGAACCAGTTGCTACCCTATACACCACTCATTCCTCAAAATAGAGTCCTCTTTAAACCCTTTTCAGACTCGTTAAACATGAAAAGGTTATCGAGCGCTTGTCTTTTCCGGCTTGTTAAAGTATTGGAAATGTCATCCCTCCTGTATTATTTTTTCCTTTTTTGGACCTGAGGGATTACTTTACGAAAAAGAACTTATGGAGTTTTCTTTTCATCCATTTTCAAACTCTCTAAACATGAAAGCAACTAAGTTATCCTTGTCTTTAAACTCATTAAAACAATAGCGAAAAACTTGTCCATCTAGACGAGACCGAGTTTCACTGTCGCTAGATTCGTTAAAACATTAAATAGCGACAGGTTTGCCCGAAGGGAAAATTATAGAAAAAGCATATGTTATCCTCCTCAAGCTTGACAAAAATAAAGAGGTATTGGTTAGCAATTACTGGGGATAAAGGGAAAAAACTTGAAGAATTTATGGTAGTGAGTCGATCTTGAACATGACACTTTCACTTCATCTCCATTATTGAGTTGGGTTGGGTTATTCCGTTCACCGGCCATCTCACCATTGGTATTTCATACCATCCATCTTTTGGGGTTAATGCTAACAATTCATCTCAGTGTCGCCGAAATGTTCAAGAGAAGTCACTCAGTTAAGAAAACACCATCAAGTTTATGTCTCATCCATTGCAATACCTCCAACCTTCATTTCTTTCATGACTGCCATTCCTGAATCTTGTGTCGTCAATTCGTTCTTTCACCTCCAGAAATCATTTGCTCTGTTTCGTGTCGTAGATGTGGGATACATCAAGGCCCTCCTACAACGAGTCGCTTCTTGTCAACATCAACTCATTATCCAAGATGTTGACTTAGAAACAACCCTTTCAGTGCTTTGGAGCTTGCATAAATCAATGGCAAGTTTCTCACTTCTGGCGATAGGTTGACATCAATGGCTTTCGACTGAAAGATTTTGCATGGTGTTTGACATCAGATCATGTGTTCACACCACGTGAATTGTACTGTAGTACCTTGAGGTTCATTATCATTATCAGTGATTCCTCTTATGTCTATTAACAGCTCACATCATTGGCTAGTAATCAGGAAATGTATTTCCATGTTCGACTTCAGAACATCTCTTCACATGGATTGACTTGTACATCGAGCGAAGATTGAACGAGTTTGAAGACCCCAGATCTAGTTTCATCCATTTGGGTTGCAATATATTCAAGGATATAAAAACATCAAATGTACAAAGGCTCTACACAGATGGTCATCCTAACCATGGATTGCGACTCTATATCTGTAGAATCACAAATCTGTATCTGCAGACAACTACTTGATGTATGTACATGAAATGAAATTTATAAAGCTAAGCATGGGAATGCCTCCCTCAGCTAGATCATGAAAAATCATATTATGATGATGTATTGTATTGTAACTTATGCAGGTCACCTTCCAGTTCGAAGCTTTAGATCCTAATGATAAAGCATTTCACCCGACATAAATATTTACGACCTTATGCTTTAGGGGGAAACTGTTATAGACATATTTGGGCACATCAACCCCACCTTATATGTAAATGTATTAGGGCTCATAAACCCCTAAAAGAGTTGTTTCATACCCTAAAAGAACATAGTCATCTAAATACATCATTCCCCAAAAGTTCCATCTGAGAACCCATCTAGAAACTGCCTAAATTGAACCATACTGACTACTCCACTGGAAAAGTGCAATGCATACTGAGTGGTACACTGCCAGGGTGCGATGCATATTATTTAGGCCTTCTATAGGGTGCGATGGGCGAGGATGGACAAATGTCCAGGACATTTGTCAGTTGATTGCTCATAGAATCTTCCAGAACTTTCTCCTATGCCACTTGCCTCTCTGGATTCGCCCAAGGATGAATAAGGGATCTAAGAAATCCAATCCCTTCTTTTTTGGAACCCATTGTAACAAGTGGAATGACACTAATCAAACCCCATGGATGACTCACACCCTTGCAAACATCTATAAATGGATCCCTCATCCAAGAGATCTAGAGGTTGGAATGTTTTGAATTGCAAGGAAGTGCTGATAGTTTTGTAATTGAGGAAGGAGCATTGTATTGTTGGAGTGATCTTGCTATTTCATGAGGTGAAGAAGGATTGAAGCTGGGAGGATGATGCCGGATCAGACAACTAGGTTGTAATTATCCCTTCTATTAATAAAGCTCTTCAAGTTTTCTTCCATATGATTATGCAATTGTGAATGTTATCATTTGTGAATGCTATCATTTGTTCATTATATATTTGATTCTGTAATGTTTATGTTGTAATAGATCACGATGGCTTGACGGTTCTTTGTTGCTGTACTTATGCCGGTACTCTCCAAGCGTGTTAAGTATGAGGAGGAGTTGCAGGCTCTGTCAAAGGGGAGAGAGATCAAGCAAGGGATTAAGCAGAAGTTCCAGGTTGGTTCTATTATCTTTCTCTTATCTATTACACATAGAAGAAACCATTGAATTGCTTTAAATTGTTGTTTCTAGGGTAGCTGCCAAACCTAGAGGGCTAGCATTCTTTAGGAATACTAGTTTTCCCAAAAACAGTAGTCGTAATAGCAGGTGTAGTGGGAATATTTGACACAGGTTGGATTCATTGCGTTGGATATAAAACCCTTGGTTGTTCTGGCAGTATTGGTATCCAATGACTACATGTAATTTCAATTTGACCTGAATATTGTTGGCAACTCTCATATGGTTGTTCCCCTGGAGGAAACAGTGAAAAAGCATACTACTCCCATATGGCGGCAGTCCAATGTTTAAAGGATATATCGGTCTTTGAAAACTAGTTTTCTCAAATTGATATTGGCATGCAGGATCAAATTGTTGAGTCTCAACATAAGAAGGACCATATAGGACTCCAGATGAATAAATAAGAGCAGACCATGGTGCCGAAGCAGCCCCTGAGTGGACTCCAACTAGTGATTGATAACTAACTAGAACAGATGGTGTATCGTAAAACAATGTAGGAATAGCAACAGGAGGTTCTGCCGCTACTGCATCAGATGACACATTCTTAGATGTTGATGGTTGCTAAGACATGTCTAGTCTATCCTAGAGCTCTCCAAGCGATTCGACAGGAACTTGCGATGAAGTGGGGTTAAAAGAACCAAACTTAGGAGTAGAAGGATACAAATGAATCCCAGTTCCAAAATGAAATGGGGTACTAGATGGGGGATCCTCTACTATCTCCTCTATAGCAATCAGAACAGGTGGAAGAGGTACACTATCAGGTCCGTAAAAGATTTCTAGGGCCGAATAAGGTATAGCTTCTGTAGTGACAGATACTGGAGGGGTGACACCTTCTGAATATTGAAACTCAACTTCTAAATGTTCAAGTAAATGAACTTCAGTCTCGAAGGGAGGTTCTTGAACAACTACTGGTTCAAATGTAGCCTCGTTTCAAACTGAGAGGGGTTCTGGATCAACTCTAGATGGAGTTGTTTCATGTACAGAAGTGTCTACCATTACACTAGGATCAATTCTAATGTCCTCTTGTAACCGCGTAACTTCTTCTCTGAAGGGAGATGTACCAGAAATAATCAGAGTAACTATAGTCTCTGACGATGTTGAAACAATAGTTTCAAATAAACCAGATGAATTCGACTCAGTTAAATGAGACCACTTTGTCCGGATTGGCTTTGCTTCTGAAGTCAAAGACGGTTGACCCGCTAGTCTCCACGAACGACGGGGTTTTGATTGACTTTCTTCCACGATTGCAGATTATTTGATCAACTGAAAATTAAGGGGGAAAATGATGTTATTTCGAATTCAATTAATTTTAATGACGCTTGGACACAACTTTGCTTTTTAAATTTTTAAGAGTCAAGAAAAAGCTAAAGATGACTCTAGTCTCCTTCGATTTTTAATGAGCCTGAAAGGACAAGTGCTCAGATGGACCTTTTCTTTTAAAGAGTTGAAAAGGACTGAAAGTGACTACTCTAGAAAGTCTAGATAGAGGGATTACCAAACCAATCGCAAAACTGTAATATACACCTTGGCGATAAATTAAAAAGAAATTACCAAGGACTTATATATGGCAGTCAATCTTCCGGAATGCTGTGTTCAGTGCATTATGATCGATAAGGTGACAGACTTAGTTTCCTATGGATAAAGGATTTAAGCCTATTGTGGTCTCTCAATATATATGTGATGGTACGGGGAGCACAAGTCCATGCTAGCACTTGTCATATCAAGGGGGAGGTATCACCCAACCTTCAATGAAAACGATATCCACTAGTTTTAATGATGCCGAAACACGTCACTAGCCTAGACCTCTAGATATGTCGCGTTAAGTTCCAAAGCGTTGTTAGGTTCATTGAAATTTATTTTAAAGTTGATCTTGTTTAGAGTTTGCCTTTCAATGGTTCACCACATGATGATGATCAGAAATTCCTAAGATGCAATATACAATGATAAACAATCTTTCTTTATTTTGAGCAATGAAAATCCTAGCTACTAGGGAAAGAAGATAACAGTGCTTTCAAGCAAAGAGCAGAGAGCACACACTAGTGGATTTCCCTAAATCATGTTTTCACACACAAACCAGAAAAATGCTAAATGCAAATGCATGTATTTGTTTTTGCTTTCCTTAATGTGAAAAATGTCAAAAAGGAAAACTAAATGCAGCAAAAATCTGAAATGTTTCACTCAAAATGACATTTTCGACAATTTCTTCTTCAAAAGGGAAAGGAAGACTCTAAATGACACTTTCAATTTTGAATAAAAATGCTTTTGACACTTCAAATATAAATAAATCAAACCAAGTATATGAAAAAAAGTTCAATCGATTATCAAGGGAAGGAAGAATTTACGACACTTCTCTTTTCGACAAAAACGACAATTATGACACTTTTTGTACCAAAGCGACAAATCGATTAAACAAATTTTCGACAATGGATTGTAAATGATGAAAAAACACACAAAAAACATTCACTAATCCTAATGTAATTGAGGCTGATCTAAGTGATGCAAGTAAGTTTCAGTAAGGAGGCACTGTTCATTTGCAGCAAAACAACCAAAACAAAACTAAAAACAAGGTCAAAAAACCCTCAATCTCTAGATGGAAAAAGAGATCAGTCAATCATCGCACCTGTGCTTCATAGAAACTGAGATGCATTGCACTTATTGCACTTGGGAGGTGCGATGCATACTGAGTCACAGTGGAAGATAGTGTGATGGTCCAGGGAGCGCAATTGAAATGGGTTTTGGCTCAAATGTGGAGTTGTTTTCAATGAGTTAAGGTGGGTTTTGATGAACAATGATGAGAAAAGTATAATGGAGTGTCTTGAGAGGTTACTGAGCTACCAAAAGGGCATCTAGATGTGCTTTCAAGTCAAATGTTCAATTCATAAACTAAACTAGAGATTGACTGAAGCAGCGTTCATCTATTATGCAATTGCAAAGCAAGAGCAGTTCGAAGGCTACTTGGTTGACTTTAGAATCTATCTATAGCTTATCAAATTGATCATAAAACAAACAATAACAACAAACAAACATCTGTTCATTCCCCAGTGGATTCGCCAATTTGTTTCTGGGAAAACTAGTATTCCTAAAGAATGGTAGCCCTCTAGGTTTGGCAGTTACCCTAGAAACAACAATTTAAAGCAATTCAATGGTTTCTTCTATGTGTAATAGATAAGAGAAAGATAATGGAACCAATCTGGAACTTCCTCTTAATCCCTTTCTTGATCTCTCTCCCCTTTGACAGAGCCTGCAACTCCTCCCCGTGCTTAACACGCTTGGAGAGTACCTGCACAAGTACATCAACAAAGAACTGTCAAAGCATCGTGATCTATTACAACATAAACATTCCAGAATCAGATATATAATGAACAAATGATGGCATTCACAAATGATAATATTCACAATTGCACAATCATATGGAAGAAAACTTGAAGAGCTTTATTAATAGAAGGGAGAATTATAACCCAGTCGTCTGATCCAACATCATCCTCTGAGCTTCAATCCTTCTTCACCTCATGAAATAGCAAGATCAGTCCAATAATACAATGCTCCTTCCTCAATTACAAACTATCGACACTTCCTTGCAATTCACAACATTCCATCCTCCAAATCTCTTGGATGAGGGATCCATTTATAGATGTTTGCAAAGGTGTGAGTCATCCATGGGGTTTGATTAGTGTCATTCCACTTGTTACAATGGGTTCCACAAGAGAAGGGATTGGATTTACTTAGATCCCTTATTCATCCTTGGGAGAATTCAGAGAGGCAAGTGGCATAGGAGAAAGTTCTGGAAGATTCCATGAGCAATCAACTGACAAATGTCCTGGACATTTGTGCATCCTCGCCCATCGCACCCTATAGAAGGCCTAAATAGTATGCGTCGCACCCTAGCAGTGTACCACTCAGTATGCATCGCACTTTGCCAGTGGAGCAGTCAGTATGGTTCAATTTAGGCAGTTTCTGGATGGTTTCTCAGATGGAACTTTTGAGGAATGATGTATTTAGATGACTATGTTCCTTTAGGGTATGAAACAAATCTTTTAGGGGTTGATGAGCCCTAATACATCGACATATAAGTTGGGTTTGATGTACCCAAATATGTCTATAACAACAGTAAATGTTTCACCCATAAATATTCACCAACCCTCATTAAGTGCTTTAACTCTGCAATGTGTTTCGGAATGGTCAACATTGTACCACTGCTCAGAACTTCAGTCCTTCCACCTGCAAACAAAATCACAACCTACAGTAGTTGGCTGGGAAAGTATGGGTTTAATATTTCCAACATTCCCCCTTAATCACAACTATCACCATTTTGCAATTCCCAAACATTCTCTAGATAAACAAGACTTTCACGTGCCAATGGCTTTGTGAAAATATCATCAAATTGTTCCTGTGACCTGGAGTGTTGCAACACAATTTAATCATTGTTAATCAACTCTCTGTTAAAATGATATTTAGCATCAATAGGTTTAGTCTACTTGTGAAAGACATAATTCATTGACAATGCAATTGCGGAAGTGTTGTCGCAGAAAATAGTTGTCATTTCTTCTTGGTCATGGCGAAGATCCCTCAACATCCTTCTCATCCAAACTGCTTAACACGTTGCTACTGTTGTGGTGACATACTCAGCTTCTATTGTTGATAATGACACTATTGGCTGCTTCTTAGAGGCCCATGAAATGGCTCCGAAACCCAAATGAAACACATATTCTGATGTATGTTTTTTGTCATCCACATTTCCTACCCAATCACTGTCAGTGTAACCAACCAGCCTGAAATCATTTGTTATGGCATACGAAATACCATACTGTTTTGTCCCATTGACATACCTTAGAATCCTTTTCTCTTCTTGCCGATGTGTTTCCTTAGGTGTCTCCATGAAGCTCGACACCAAACTCACTGCAGACATTATATTTGGCCTAGTAGCAGTCAAATACATCAAGATGCATATCATAATTTTGTATAATGTCAGTTTCACATTGCTACTGCAATTTTTTTTGCTCAACTTCAACCCCATGACAGTTGGAGTTGGTGCAGGCTTGTTGTTTTGCACATTAAACCTCTCCAAAATGTCTGCAACATACTTTGCTTGAGAAATAAAAATGTCATTTTCTATTTGCTTCACTTCTATGCCTAAAAAATACCTTAAGAACCCCAAGTCAGTCATTTCAAACTCACTTTTCATGACTTCCTTGAAATCAGAGATGAGGAAATCATCACTGCCTCTAAAAATTAAATCATCTACATATATGACAACAATAAGGAGCTTACCATCACTCTCTTTGATGCAGAGAGTAGGCTCACCATCACATTTGTCAAAACCATTGTCCAACAAGTAAGCATATATCCTACTATACCATGCATGCAGTGCTTGCGTCAGCTCATAAAGAGATTTCCTCAACTTATACACCTTGTCTTCTTATCCTTCTACCTCATAACTAGGTGCACAACATACACTTCATTTTTCAGCACTCCATTCAAGAACATTGATTTTACGTCCATTTGATACACTTTCCATTTATGTTGCACAACAATTTCCACAACTGTACACACTGTCTCCATCCTTGCGACTGGCACAAAGGTCTTTGCATAATCTCTTCCATGTGGCGCAATGGTCTTTGCATAATCTCTTCCATGTTGTTGCTTATATCCTTTGGCAACTAGCCTTAGTTTATGCCTTTCAATCTTACCATCGACATTTCTCTTGGTCTTATAGACCCACTTCACTCCAATAACTTCTTTTCCTTGCGGAAGGTTCATTAACTCCCATGTCTCATTTTTTTCTATTGCTTCTATTTCTTCCTCCATTGCACAACCCATTTTTCTTCTTTGACTGCATCCTCAATATGGATTGGGTCATCTACATGACAAAATAATGCAACTAAGGAATTTAGACCAATGCTACTATCAATTTCATCTTCCTCATAAATCTCATTTAAATTTCTAAATTTTGCTCTTCTTGTGCTTGTTGAAGATGGGCTTGACATTTCACTTGGTGTTGTGTTTTTAAGCATGCTTGGAGAAGCACTTTCTTGACTGTGTGATGTTGTTCTATTATTTGTTGACAGTGTTACTTGTTGCATGCTTTGTTGCACTTGAATAGGACTAGAGGGAGTCATTGTTGAGGAATTATTTGTTGTTGTCAATTGCTCTTTGTCCTCATGTGGTATACATGCTTTCATGTTGACTATGTTCTATAAACTTCCATCCCATGGTTCCTCTTCTATGAACTACACATCTCTACTGATTATGACCTTCTTGGTTGATGGACTGTAGAGCTTGTATGCCTTGGATTCATCACTATATCTAACAAATATGCATTTCTCCTCCCTGTTTTCCAACTTCTTCCTCAATTCATCTGGGACATGTGCATACGCCACACATCCAAACACTCTCATGTGAGTGACACCATGCTCTCTTCCACTCCATGCCTCTTCAGGAACCACATTCCTGACACTTTTGGTTGGACACCTATTAATGACGTTGCACAAGCGATAGCTTCAGCCCAATAATCATTTGGCAAATTCTTTGCCTTCAACATGCTCCTTGCCATTTCCATAATGGTCCTATCTTCCTTTCCGCTTCACCATTTTGCTGAGGTGTATATCTTGTTGTAAATTGCTTGTGAATTCCATGCTCCCTGCAAAATCGAAAGAAGTCATTTGAGATGTATTCGCCACCTTTGTCAGTCATAAGGACTTTGATGTAGTGTCCACTTTTCTTCTCAATAAGATCCTTGTATTGGCGAAAGCGCTCAAACACTTCACTTATCTGTTTTAGGAGATATACCCATGTCTTCCTTGTGTAGTCATATATGAAGGTCAATAAATAGTGGCTGCCACCAATTGATGGTGTCTGCATTGGTCCACAAAAATCTAAAAGGAAAATCTCCAAAGGTGTCTTTTCCCTTACTGACTTTCCTACTGGAAATGTCTCTCTATGTTGCTTTCCCAAGATACATTCTTCACATAGACTGTCCAGTTTTTCTATAAGTGGCAATCCCTTCAACATGCCTTTCCTATGCAACAAATTCAAACCTCCAAAGTTGAGATGACCAAATCTCAAATGCCATAACCAATTTTCATATTTGACCTCTGCTTGATAGATCACTTGTGTGACAGCTGCATCTTTTCTTCCATCCTCTTGTGAGTTCATTGATAGTTGTGTTTGTGCACCTTCTTCCTTCAAATATGATCTTGTCTTTAGGGGAAACACTCTATTGCTTGTCATATGAACTTTTGCAATTACTTGTCTACTTGGAGGCTTATCCAAAATTGTGCACACATCATTTTTGAAAAAGACATTGTAGCCCTTTTGCATGAGTTGTCCAATGCTTATGAGGTTATGCCTCAAACCAAGGACAAAGTAAACATCTGAGATGTACTTCTTCTCCCCCTTCTTTGTTAGGATATTAACTCTTCCTTTTCCCATGACAAAGGATTTTCTATCATTCCCTAATCTCACTTCAGATTTCACACTTTCATCTAGATTGCAAAACATTTCTATGTTCCTTGACATGTGGTTGATGCACCCTGAATCTAAATACTGTTGAGATTTTTTGTTTCATTAAAATAGGCAAAAATCTCAGTGTGTGACAACAATAGGAATTTGTTGCTAGATTAGCTCCAAGTTGTTGGGAGAAAGTTAATGCATCCTATATTTGATGTGAGAGGATTTATGAGGCAGTTAGATTCTCTTAGCTATAAATCATATGTCCATACAGATTGTTGTGAGTGAGAGTTTGTGAGGAACTTGATTAATTTTGTAATCTCCTGTTTGATTAATAAAGATTGTCGATGCCTATGTTTGGTGGAAGTAGCCCAGATTGGTTGGGTGAACCACGTTAATCTGCTATGTCTCCTGTGCATGATTTAATAGTTGTGTATATTATTTTGTCTGCTATGCATCTTGGCTCTAACAAATGGTATCAGAGCGAGTTGGAGGAGCGGCGGACTATTTGCTAGCGTGTATGAGACTAATACCTGCGCGCAGACCAGAGAACATTGTTGCGTGGAGGTCGTTTGTTCAACCTGCGTGGAGGTGGAGCATATATAATCTGATGCATAAACCTTGCTGTTGATTTCTGGTGGTGCATTGGATCAGGCAACGTGCATGGTATTGCGTACCTTCTGGTGCGTTGTTGGAGGTTTTGCATGGTATTGCATACCTGCTGGTGCGTTGAATTGGTGGGTATCTTTCAAGCCTGTGTGGAGGTAAAACTATGATGGTGCGTACTCCAGCATAGAGACACGGATTCAGGTGGATTGTTGGCCCAACGTAGAGGTAGGTGACCTGTTCCACACTAATAGATGGGTTAATTTGTGTCGGCTTTTACGTCTTGCATAAGTCTATATACGCCATTGTTTTTAATGGTTTTTTCTCATTATGAAAGCCCATGGGGTGGGGGTTGTGAAGTTATATGTCGCAAAAACAAAAACTCTTGTACAGTAAAGAAAATAGCGTGAAACTTTATGACGTTATGCGTGTGTGCGTGGGTCCATAACCGTGACTGCAATACAACGATGCATAGTGGTTCACAGGCTTTCGAAGAGAAAGGTTGTTGCTATCTGGTCAGTCGTAGTTGACAGTCGATGGGAATTATAAAAGTTGTTGGTATCTGGTCAATCATAGTTGACAGTCTATGGGATTTCTAGGTTGCTTGTATCTGGTTAGTCCACAGTCTGACGATTAACTTTTTTTTTATTGCCCAATGTACTATAATTTGCACATCAACAATTTTTTGTTTTAAAAAGCAAAGGCAGTGTAATATAAGGCATAGGCAGTTTTTTGTTTTTTATTTTAATTGCTGGTATGTAAAAGGTGGATTTGGAGATTATTGTTTTTGGTTGATACAATATGGCAAAAACTCAGAGTGCCTAGTTTGAAATTGAGAAGTTTAATGGCAAAAATAACTTCGAGATCTGGAAGGTGAAGATGTAGGATTTGCTTGTCCAACATGGTGTGGCAAAGGCGTTGTTGGGCAAATCCAAACAGCCTTACAACATCACAGATAATGAGTGGGTTGAGATGGATGAAAGAGAAATAAGCGCAATTCCACTGTGTCTGGCAGATGATGTCCTGTTTAATATCATTTCGGAAACAACAACTGATGGTTTGTGGACGAAACTGGAGAAACTGTACATGACCAAATCCTTAACCAATAGGATTCTCCTGAAGCGACAGTTGTACAGTTTGCGAATGAAGGAAGGTACATCAATTGCTGATCATTTAAATGCTTTTAATACTCTT
>APFE031160403.1:28060-39509 GCA_000404065.3 Pinus taeda
TGCAGTTGGGGTTGTCAGCAGGTATATGGCAAATCCGGGTAAAGAACACTGGTCAGCAGTGAAATGGGTGCTTCGGTATTTGAGAGGCACAAGTAGTTATTGTATCACTTACAATAAGAGCAGTGAATTTGTTTGCAGATATGTTGATTCCGATTTTGCAGGTGATTTGGATAAGAGAAGGTCAACATTAGGGTATGTCTTTACTCTTGCAGGTGGAGCTATCAGCTGGATGTCAAAGCTATAGAACAGTGTTGCTTTATCCACTACTAAAGCAGAATACATTGCTGCTTCTCATGCTTACAAAGAAGCAATTTGGTTGAAAGGTTTGTTTGGTGAATTTTGTAGGTTGCAGGACAACATAAAGTTATTTTGTGACAGTCAAAGTGCAATACATTTGGCTAAGAATCCGGCCTATCATAGTAAATCAAGCATATACCGATCAAGTACCATTTTGTAAGACAGGTTATCACTGAAAGGGGAGTCTCTCTTGAAAAGGTGCATACAAAGGAGAATTGTGCAGACATGTTCACGAAACCAGCTTTGTTAGAGAAGCTACGATGGTGTTTGGCTTCTCTTGGCTTGCAGAAAAGATAAAATAATAAACAAACAGGGTATCAGGCTAATTGTTGTCAAGGTGGAGATTGTTGAGATTTTTTGTTTCCTTAAAATAGGCAAAAATCTCAGTGTGTGACAACAATAGGAATTTGTTGCTAGATTAGCTCCAGGTTGTTGGGAGAAAGTTAATGCATCCTATATTTGATGTGAGAGGATTTATGAGGCAATTAGATTCTCTTAGCTATAAATCAGAGGTCCATACGGATTGTTGTGAGTGAGAGTTTGTGAGGAACTTGATTAATTTTGTAATCTCCTGTTTGATTAATAAAGATTGCCGATGCCTATGTTTGGTGGACGTAGCCCAGATTGGTTGGGTGAACCACGTTAATCTGTTGTGTCTCATGTGCATGATTTAATAGCTGTGTATATTATTTTGTCTTCTGTGCATCTTGGCTCTAACAAATACCATACATCACTTTGTTTTTCTTATGCTACATTACAAGCAAAAAACATGATATCATGGTTTTGATTTTCCTTCTTGAAAATTACACTTGGTTTGTTACTAATGTCATATTTCTTCTTTCTACATTCATTTGCATAATGACCATAATTCTTACAGTAATGACATTGGACTTGAGATTTATCATACCTCCAACCTTGTGCTTGATTTTGGCTTGGGCCTTCACATGGATTTTGATTGCTACCCCTTCCACTTGAGCTTGAAGGGTTGCTTTTTCCACCTCTATGTGGGCTTCTTCCTCTTCCTCTAGCATATGATCCTCTTCTGCCTCAACCTTGACCAATGAAACTTGTGTCTTGAAGGCATGCTTTAATGAAGCGTTTGTTGCTCTATTCAGTCTATGTTCATGAGAAATCAGTGATGCATGAAGCTCATCCACTGAGAACTGTGAGAGATCCTTTGTCTCTTCTATGGCCACAACAATGGCATCAAACCTTGCTGGAAAACTTCTCAAGCTTTTCTCAACTATTCTCCTTTCCTAAGCGTCTCCCCATGAGACCTAGTTTGAGTAACCAATCCAATTACATGTGTAAAAAACGAGTCTAAATTCTTAGACTCTTTCATACAAAGTGTTTCAAAATCTCTCCTTAGCATTTGTAGCTTTGTTGTTTTCACTTTTTCCACGCCTTGGTAGGTTATCTGGAAGGTGTCCCATGCTTGCTTAGACTTCGTTGGTGCTGCAACCCTTGGGAAAATACTTTCATCAACTGCTTGAAAAATGTAGAAGAGGGATTTTGCATCTTTCTTCCTGTTTTCCCTCAATAAATCCCTTTATGCTTGAGACAAGGCATTGTATACTACTACATCTGCTAGTTCTTGAAAACCATTCTACACCAAATCCCAAATGTCTTAGATGAAAACAGGGCCTTCATTGTAATAGCCCAATAATCATAATTTTTTACATTAAATTGAGGTATCTGAGGATTAGTCAAGCTTGTGCTTTATTTTTCCATTTCTAAGTGTAAACAAAACTTTTTACTTGCTGGTAAATATGCTCCAAAGGAAAAAACAATTTCCCTCGAAACAATGTTTTTTAATTGCTAGTAAAAACACTTGTTTTTACACTACCAAATTTTAACCATGTTAGAAAAATTTTAAAGGGGCAGAGGAGAGGAGTATGGCTCGCAAATCGATTGTGGCAAGTTGGCAAGTCAAAACCTCAGTTGCTGTAAATACCTCGCACAGAGGCTTAATTGAAACAGAAATTAACACAACAAAACAGAGTAAAAACCAAATGGTTGTAGTAAATCTACTCATGCATTTTTAAGGCCACATCACAACAAACCAAACTTTGGATTATATTAAAAGAATATGTAAATACATTCACATGACAAATTGGAGGTTGTTGCTAAAAACTTACTACTAGGATTCACTTGGGTTGTGGAGCAACGAGTAAAACTTGTTTCCAAGTGCCCAACACAAATTTCTCACTTGGGTTGCAAAGTAACAGTTAGTAAAACTTCGTAAAACTTGTTTTGACGCTACTACAAATTGCTCATGATTTTCTCTTCACTACTTCACAGACTTTCACCCTCTCTCTAGCTCAGCATACAAAAGATTTTGACATTCATATTTATCCAAAGCATACATTTTGACTCAATCAGTAAAACTCTGTAAACTTATTTTCACCCTCCCACCACAAATTGCTCATGATTTTCTCTGCACTATCTCATATCATAGACTTTCACCCTCTTTCTCGCTCAACATACAAAAGATTTTTATATTCATATTTATCGAAAACATACATTTTGACGCATTAATACATGACTAGTACATTGTCATGACAAATTGGAGGTTGTTGGTCCAAGTAAAAAAACATAAAAACTTACTGCCATTTACGCTTCACTTGGGTTGCGGAGTAATAGTCCGTTTTCAAGTTCCCACCACAAATTTCTCACTCAGAGTATAAAACTCGGTAAAACTTGTTTTCAAGCTCTCACCACAAATTGCTCACTTGGGTTGTAGAGTAATAGTCAGTAAAACTCCGTAAAACTTGTTTTCACTCTCCCACCACAAATTGCTCCATGATTTTCTCTTCACTACCTCACAGACTTTCACCCTCTCTCTCACTCAACATACAAAAGACTTGTACATTCATATTTATCCAAAACATACATTTTGACTCATTAATACATGATAGAGAAAATATTTAAGAAGACACTCGATGAGTTGGGTAGTAAATGTTTCACCCATACATATTTACTAACCCTCATTAAGTGCTTTAACTCTAACTCTGTGATGTGTTATGGAATGGTCAATGATGTACTACTACTCATAACTAAAGTCCTTTCGCCTGCAAACCAAATCGCAACCTACAGTAGTTGACTTGGCAAGTATGGTGGTTGTTAGTGTGTTTAAAGCGGTGGTTGGGTTTAATATTTCCAACAAAATCTTTAAATTATATATAACTTGTTACTAAGATTAATTATTAAAAGATAGCTATGTATTGTTATATACAATTTTAATGGATAATAAATTATCTCATGCATATCATATACCTAAATTTGAATGGATCATAAATTTACCTTTAACAAAAAAAATTACTACATTAAAATTCCAAATTAGGTGAAATTTTAAACAATTGTACTCCTTACTAAATCCAATACCATAATTTCTTATATCAAAAGAAAAAGGTTAATTCAACACAAAGGATAAAAAAACTTGGTCCAAAATCTTTTAATTTTTTTTTAATTAAATATTTTTAAAATGAATCGGAAAAACCATATCCAATGGATATATTAAAAACTTTAAAGACGTAGATATTTCCACATCAAAGTTGTAATATTTGAAAATATTAATTTGATTAGTTTTTATTATAAATTTTGTTAGCATGCCATGTAAAAATCATTAAATCTAATTTAAATTAATATAATATTAATTAAATTATTTATATTAATTATTTATAACTTTGGATTAATACAATATTAAATTTTAATATAATATCTAATTTTTTCATATTAAAAAAATATTAAAATAATTATATATATTAAATCTAGATATATGTGGAGGGAAGAACAAAAACATAGTCATAGAGGTGGAGAGATAGAGGGAGTTACAAAGGAGTGATGGAGATAAAATGAAGGAGAGTGGGGAGGAGGAGTGAAGAGAGAGAGAGAAAGAGAGTAGTGATAGAGGGAGAGAAAGGCAAGAGAGAGAGTGAGGGATACAAAAAGATAGAGGGGGGAGAGAAAAAAGGAGGGCGAGAGGGAGATAGTGACAAGGTTGGAGGGAAGAGAGATAGAGAGAGAGAGGGGAAGGACCCGAGAGAGGACTTGAGAGAGAGGAGGATAGAAGGAGGGACTGAGAGATGGAGTTCAAGGGAGGGAGAGATGGAGTGAAGAAGAAAGACATGGAGAGATTAAATTGGAGAGAGAAAGAGGGAGTGGAAAAGGAGAGATGAAGAGAGAGTGTGTAGGTTTTGTGGTGAGATAGAGAGACAAATAAAGAGAGATGGAAGGAAGGGGTAGAGAAGGAGAGAGGGAGGGAGATAGTGATAGAGTTGGAGGGTGAAGAGAGAGAGAGAGAGAGGAGGGGAGACTGAGGGAGGTGGGAGAGAAAGGGAGAGAGAAGGAAGAGAGAGAGCATGTGAGAGAGATATGGAGTTGGAGGGGGAGAGAGAGAGAGGTAAAATTAAAGACATAGAAAGATAAAGGTGGATAGAGAGAGAGGGAGTGATAAGGGAGATAAAGAGAGGGAGAGAGGAGAGCGGGAGGGAAGATAGATAGAGGGGGGAGAGAGGGAGAGAAGGGGAAGAGAGAGGGAGAGGAAGATGGGGGAGCGATAGCTAGATATGGAGAAAGAATGTGTATTTTTGGGGGGTGATATAGAGAAACAAAGGAAAGGCAGAAGGAGATAGAGATATATATGGGAGGTGGAGAGAGTGAAGAAGAGAGAGATAGAGAGAGGGAAGGAGGGAAGCAAAGATAGATAGACATTGAGGAGAGAGAGAGAGAGAGAGAGAAAGCATGTGTATTTGGGGGGTGAGGCAAAGAGACAAAGAAGGAGAGATGGGAGGAGATAAAGATATAGATGGAGCGGGGAGAGAGGGAATAAGATTTCTTACACTAGACACATTGATTTCAGTGTAGAAGATGATTTATAATCCTATTTGATTGCTTGCATTAGATGAATTGATTTCACTGTAGATGTTGATTTCTGATTATATTTGATTTCCTACACTAGATGTATTGGTTTTAGTGTAGATGTTGATTTCTAATCCTATTTGATTGCTTTCTCTAGATGCGTTGATTGTAGTGTAGATGGTGATTTCTAATCCTATTTGATTGTTTTCACTAGACACATTGATTTTAGTGTAGATGTTGATTTCTAATATTATTTGATTGCTTGCACTATATGCGTTGATTTAAGTGTAAATGTTGGTTTCTAGTCTTATTTGATTGTTTTTGTTACATGCATTGATTTTAGGGTAGATGTTTTTTTAATCCTATTTGATTGCTTGCATTAGATGAATTAGATATTGTTAATCTTGAAGCAGGGGGACAGAAGAATATTTCTTGCACTAGATGGATTGCTTTCGATGTAGATGATGATTTCTAATCCTATTTGATTGCTTGTACTAGATGCATTAATTTCAGTGTAGATGTTGATTTCTAATTATATCTTATTGTTTGCACTAAATGCATTGATTTCAGTGTACATCTGGATCTCGAGTCCTATTTGATTGTTTGCACTAGATGCATTGATTTTAGCATAGATATTGATCTCTAATCTCATTTGATTGCTTGCACTAGTTGCATTGATTTCAATGTAGATGTTGTTTTCTAATACTATTTGATTTCTTGCATTAGATGCATTAGATGTTATTAATATTGAGAATGTAGATTATTAAAAAAATATTTTTCAAGATATATTTAGTATTACCTAAGGAACACTGTTAAAAATTAATTAGTTGTTAAAAGTTGTCATACCTACACTTAAAATGAAATAGGTATGCAAAATCAATCCTCCTACAAAGTGCAAATTAATCCTTCACAAGAGCCTCTCCCTTCTTCATCACCAACTAATTACTAATAAACAAGTATATATATTCAAAATATATTAAAAAATAATAATAGATAATTGCATACAACAATATATTCAAAAGTTTTATAAGAGGAAAAGATATATTTATAAACATTCAAAATAAATTAAAATATTCTTGAAGGAGATGTGATAATCGTTTCTAGAAACAAATAATGTAAGATTTTATAAATATGACCACTCATTAAAAATAACAATAAAAAATAAACTATTTCTTGACTTTTCAAAATAGACTACAAAGAAAAAAAAATCATCAAAATATGCTTGAAAGAAATAAATTATTTCAAACATTAACACATAAACAAATTATTTCAAGAGTAACATTGATGTAGTAAATGATTAAAACTACTCTTCAATATATATTTAGCAATACTTAGAGGGACACTATTAATAATTAATTAGTTGTCATAAATTGTGATACCTATAATTAAATGAAATAGATGTACAATATCAATCTTGAATATATATTTAGCAATAGCATGAGGTACACTATTAATAATTAATTAGTTGAAATTGTAATACTTATAATTAAATTAAATAGATGTACAATATCAATCCTCCTCAAACTAAAACTATTGACAAGATTTGTCCCTTCTTCATCACCAACCTAATAGATAATTACATACCCAGAAAACTATAACAAAATTGTAACGTTTACAAACATTACCATCCAAATCCAAACATATAAACACACAAACCACTCAAAGCATTCAAACACAGGAATATAAACCATTCAAAGAAAGCAATAGAGACTAAATTAAAGAAGAGCATGATATGGTCATGCCAAGCAAAGAAAACGTAATGTGAATTTTAAAGTTAATCTCAAACACATACATAATAATGATAATCTAAAAATGCCACAGTGATGCCCTCAACTAGAACCAGCTTACATCCATATAAGACCGGATCTATCATGCCCCTAGAGGGATCATATCCCTCAAGGTGCAAACATTTCCTCAATTTGTACACTCCAAAAAAAAGTTTACACCTTGAGAGATTTGATCCATCTGAGAGCATGATAAATCCGGTGTGAGAGAAATCTAAATCCGTTATTAGTAATGTAGAGCCGCTTCTTCCGCCAAAAAAAACTCCATATGAGAACGGAATACAATTTAATATCAGACCTGTCAAATTATCACCGTCCAGGGTGAACTTAGAAACCTGTGACGTTGTGAATTATTTATATAGGCGTATGCATTACACCCTGTCAAATTATCACCGTCCAGGGTGAACTTAGAAACTTGTGATGTTGTGAATTATTTATAGCAATTGTCTATAATGCGACTTTTTGAAAGCCTTTCCGGTGGGGTTTTCTGGTCAAAATCCGGCAACAATTTATTGGAATCGCAAGTTGATAGCTAGTTTCTGCACAATCAAAGCATCCCAGGAGTTTTTCAGGGTGCTGAATCCAAATATAAAGTTAAAAAAACATTTTAACTGCAACAAATCAAGATTTAACCTCAATTTCTTCCGCCAGATTCCGTCACCAGAATCTCCAAAAAATCACATTATAAACCACTCCTTATTTATATAAGCTTATGCATTACGCAGAGTATGTCGTATAGGAACTGAGAAAGTCTGACCGTGATGAGCTAACAATGCTCGTTTAATCACATCACTGTGTATGTGGTGTATTTTAGTTATTTTATTAAGGCTTATAACTATAATTTATGTCTTAATTAAGTGAATTCTGTGAATGCACTATCGAACAGATCAGATTCTTATCCAATACCGACACCTATTTGTATGTAATTATAAGGCATTGTCCCTTGCTACACCCTAGGTGGGAAATGGTTGAGAAGCCTTTTGAGTTAGATTTGAATATTGTAAAATTTGGAATGTTTCTAAAATTGTGAGGGTGGCCAATGAAGTTAAACAAATCATTTTTTTCATATTCATAATATTTTCAAAATATTTTAAAATTTACTATTAATATAAATATAATTTTAAAGTAAAGTTTAATTTAAAATTATATAGAGCAATTTTTTTATTGCTATGGGAGTTTCTTATTAACAATAAAGGTGTGTGTAAATATCATTTGATAAATCTTTATATAGATATTCACTTTAAAAATGGACAGCAAAGCATAGTTACACATCAAATACAAATTTCACTATATTTTTATTGATGAGATAATGTATCTTACTATATTTTTATTGATGAGATAATGGTTGCATATATAAGAATAGATCACCAACTAGATCCAACAAAAATGGATTTGATTAACTAAAAATAACTAACATAGAAATTCACAACATTTAACAACCTGTAATAGATCTATAAGCATTAATTATAATTCCATATAGGCTTAAGTCAAAACAGACTTTGATACCAATTTAAAAAACAAGAGAACAAAGCATAGTTGCACACCAATCACAAACCTCACTATATTTCTATTGATCAAACAACGTTACATATATAAGAATAGATCACCAACTAGATATAGAAGATGATTAGATTTGATTAACTAAAAATAACTAGCCTAAAAACTCACAATAATTAACATGTAACACACTTGTCAGCATTAATTCTAACTTATTCAAAGTATAAACTCTTTATGTTACTCTAATATATGCATGGATAATCCTCAAATATTAGCATTACATAAAGTTGATGTCTCAAAAATCTGATTTGATGAGTTATTAGTGTACCCATATCAATTAAATCAACATTTATAGACATTAATTGATGATAAGCAGCAAAACACTTCTTTTATCACATTTCACATTGTGATGATTAAAAATAATAATAACAATTAACTAAATTATAAAAAATAAAAATAAAAATCATTATTACTAAGAAATTAATATATGATTTAAACATATACATTTAAAAAGAATGAAACAAGATTTTTAACCATGGAGATTCACACCAACTTATAAATAGAATTTATGACATTAATATGAGCTAAGGATTACCAATACCACATAACTACTATTAAAAAAAATAGAACATTTAATTGAAATTAAATCAATACCATTCACTTAAAATTTTGAAATCCTCATTTCAAAAATAAAAATATCTATAATTACTCTGCCAAAAAAAGTTAACAATTAACTAATTTAAAAATAAAAATAAAAATATTATTTAATATTATATATATATTGATTTAAACATATACATTAAAAAAAAATAAACAATTTAAAACCATGGAATTACACTAAACTTATAAATAAACGTATGACTTATAAACATTTCATTCAAATAATAATTTTGATATAATATCTATATGAAAAAAAAAAAAAAAAAAAAAAAAAAAAAAAAAAATAAATTATCCACACAAAATTGATGTTCTTAATCACCGAAAGTGCACATTAGTCCTAATGTTCTTTAAGATCTATGATAAAAAGAGTTTGATATATGCACATTATTGTAAAAAGCTAGGGATGATTAAAATAATATTTTTATTTATATTAAATTAAAATTATTTAATGAACTTAAATAATTAAATTATCATAAACTATTAAATTTTTTTATAAATTTAATAATAACAAAATAATATAAAGTTAAATAATAATTAATAATATAAAAAAAAAATATGCAAAATATATTTTTATTATTTATCATATTGTTACTTAATAAATTAAATTATATTTATTTTACAACAATTATTTCAATAAATTACATATAATTAATATCAACACTTTAATAGAAATAAATTGTATGAAAACCTTTATATCTCTTTAACTCAAGGATGTTAGCCAACACTTTTCAAAATTGTCGTCTTTCTTTTTTCACCTTTATTTTGTAGAGGACTCATCTAGGGCTTACAGGATAACAAACGTGGCCTCAATAATTAATATTGGAAAAAAATATCTCCCGTTGGATTTTATTAATTATTGTGACTTTTTATATGCTTTTTAATAGTTTTTAGTGAAATCTCAATTTACAAACAATTATTCTAAATTAAAAATAATATCGTCATAATTAGCCTTATAAAAATATTTTTAGTGAATTTTCAGGATCTTTTTTCGAAATTCTATCGTGATTTTTTTGTGTCGATTTATTCGTGTATCCTCAAACAATTCAAGGAATGCACATTCGAGTTAGAGACACACAATTCTATTATGTTTTATTATATTGCGTAGGATATATTTGTGTGTTAAAGAGTCACAATTCTATTGTGTTTGTAACACCTTCATATCTGAAAGTAAATTTTAATTATTGTCGTTTACTTTTAAGTTATTTTGTTGAAAGGCAATTGTAAAAGAAGTAAACAAAGATGGATAACAAGTAGGTTTATTGTTAATAAAATTTAAAAGAAATTTTGAGAAAAAAGTTAAAGATGTAGATTTAATAATTGTTTGAAACTTTCAATATAGTTATGAAATCTAGTTAACTCCTCTGATCTAGACCCATAGATAAAGCATCTCAAGTGGGACTAAGGGGGTTAGCTACTTAAAGGAAGAATCCACTTGCAGAGAGAAGAAGAAGAGAAAGGAAGATATTATTTGGAGAGGATGTTTTGAGTTGGTCCACTTGCAGAGAGAAGAAGAAGAGAAAGGAAGATACTATTTGGAGAGGATGTTTTGAGCTGGTCCACTTGCAGAGAGAAGAAGAAGAGAAAGGAAGATACTATTTGGAGAGGATGTTTTGAGCTGGTTTCAAATCAGTGGAAACTCTCCATTCAGAAAATAATTCTGGTATTTCAAGCTAGACTAAGAGTGTCATGCCTCTATTTTGGAAATGATCTTCCAACCGCACGATTAGAGTGCTGCACCACTTATCACTTTCTTTTTAACAATACTTGTGATCGTGGACTACGCCTACTCCTATACTTAATTTATTTTTCAACTGTTAAATATAATTTTCATTAACACAGTGAAAATCTTTACATTAACCATAAACACATTATCATCATTTAACACAAATACGCAGCGTATATAATTCGGGAAGGGCAACTCCCTATAAATATGAGTCTCCTCAAAACAATACAATGATAATGGTTCAGTTTTTACAACGCTGCACCGTCATGTAGCTTCGCCTTTTCACCGGGCAGAGGCGCCCCTCGGGCTGCTCGCCAAGCGTTCATTCACCGTCGCATGAATCGTCCTTTTCACCGGGCAGAGACGCCCCTTGGGCTGCCTCGCCAAGCTTTTGTTCACCATCGCACGAACCGTTTGCACGACTCTATGTTCCTCGGCACCCAGCTCGCCATGTCGCCCACCGCATGCGCGCACCATTCGACTCGTCCGCTCGCCGAACTCGTCGTTCAGCTCACCTTCCTACCGTGACGCTCACCGATGCCACTAACTCACCTTTCACTATCGTAACTTTTATAACAACACTATCATAACTTTATACACAATATCAGGATAGATATATTAGTGTTCT
>APFE031160403.1:42495-119637 GCA_000404065.3 Pinus taeda
AGAAAAGTATCAAACGGAAGACAGTTAAAAATGAGGAAATTTAAACCAAAAAAATTAAACACGATAAAAATAATATATGTATAATTTAAAAGAAAATTTTTATTGTGAATCACAAAATAAATCATTTGTCAGCACATTTCAAACAAACCAACGAATATAGTTCAATAAAAAAATAAAAGCAACATAACTTAAAACTTCATTAACAGATGCATGGCTATTATTATGTCAATCATAAGGGAAAAGTAACGTAAGAACGGATGTTTTATACTGATAAATGTCGACGTAATGTATCATTCAGCTGTTATCTAATTAAAAATGAATGATAATATGGAATACTATCATGTACTGTATTTTAATTTAAATGGCAGACACAGTTAATCTAAATTGGGGCAGACGCTGAACCCAGTTTCGAATCGGACCAAAAGCGTTTTTTTTTTTTTCTTTCGCAAAAAAAATTGAGGGTGACATTAAAGTTATCATGCTAAGTGCATGAAAAAGTGGAGACTAAGTGAAACTTATCATTTGCTTGTCATGTAATTAAGAATTATAATATAGGATACCATTCATATTCACTTATACATGATGAATTTGTTATCTTTTATATGTGTTTACCTATTTAATTTTTAAAATACAATTTTTGGTTTATATCACCTTAAATTTATATTTATTTTGGATGGATTTTTAAAAATCATTTAATTTTTCAATACATTTAAATATTGTTCTATATTTATTTTTGGATGTATTTTTAAAAACAATTTAAGTTTTCAATACATTTAAATAGTGGAAAAAAAACTTTGCATTGGGTAAAATTGTACTTCTCTCCCATATTAAAATTAAATGTTAAAACTAAATTTAATTAATCTTTAAAATCAAAATTTAAAAATTATTTTAAATTTATTACATCATTTGTATTTATAATAAGAAAGTTATAATCAAATAATATTTGCTTCTTTTTACCTGTTTACATTTTTATTGAGAAATTGAATATTTAAATTATTTAACATTTAATTTTTTTACTATTTAATTAATTTTTCTCTATTTTTTGTGTTTTTTATTAATGGGTTTATATATTTTAATACTTATATTTTTATAATGAATTTGATAAGAAAATATTAACATAACAAATACATCCAATATGAGTCAATTTTATTGCTTCTTCAATTAATATTTTTTGAGGTAATATCATTATTGAAATTAATGGATCTTATTATTATAATTTTAGATTATACATTATTGAAATCAATACAATTTCATAATTATTCTCGTGTTTAAATTTCATTAATCATGTATGAAGTAATGCAACTAATCAATTTTTCTATATTATATTTTATAATATCATTTTTAAAACTCATTAAATTATAACATTAGCAAATTAATGCAAAACACTACCAAAATACAATGAACATTGAAATAAATATATTCCATTTTACAATTTAAAATATTAATATACATCATGAGTGTGCTTTCTAATTTATCTAGTCTTATGTTATTTGAATCGATTATATATCTTATTTGAATCGATTATATATCTTGAATATCATTACTAGGTATAATTTTTTCTAAATTCATGATTTTGGACATTTCTTATAATGCTAAAATGCTTGTTCTTTTGCCTATCTCTTCTGGAAAGTTCAACCATGCTAATGTATATGAAAATTGTTACTATGATTTTAATATTATTTAGAATAATTTGAAATACAATTATTTAATTGTATATGATTAGTTTTTTATTTAATTGTATATATTATTTTTTATTTTAAATTATTAATATTATAATTATTGTTAAATAATTTGAAATGATCTAATAATTAAACAATCCAATAATATATGAAAATCATTTCCGTACAAAACTACTCTAGCACGCTGCTTCCTTTAACTCATGTGCAATGTTGTGTAACATTGTTTTTATTGGTGGCCCACATTCTAAATGCGATAGCAGACTGTTCCGCCCTTTATGCATGAGCAGTGTTTTTTGAATAGGAAGTCAATTGGAAATGTGTGGTCTTCTTTTCATTGGTGGGTTACATTCTAATTCTATAGCAGGTGCTCCCAATATTTATATGCATTGTTATTCATAGAGGTCGACTTATTGGAGGTACTTTGATAAGCATCGAGTTGTTGTTGGAGATATAAATGCCAAATCGGAAGAAACTTGTTGATGCCTATAACAAGCTTATTGAGTTGTCGTGTGCAAAATTTCTGGGTTGAATCTACTCACACTTACAGTTGAGGACCAAATCTTCAGTAGCCTTGTACTCAAGCCAGACCGAGGTTTCCTTGAAAAGAAGTTACATATAGCTTTTTTCATTCTCTGTTGTATATTGAAATATATATGCAACTCATAAACTCTGGGCAGCATGTATATATTAGAAAATCATTTACTGGGTTATTATCTTATCCGTTATTACGGGCAGCTGTTCAATTTCCTTAGGGAGGTTGAAGATTTATTTTTTGTTTTATTTCAAGCCTAGTATAGATCGATTTCTCAAAAGGGTGTAAATCAATTTTATTGAAGGAAGCCGAGGAGAAAGAAGAATAAGCCATAATGCCATAACTTTATTTTTGGAAATGTATCAGGAATCAACATGGTAATACACCAGTTAGTCCTCTAGGCTGCAATACTTCGATGGATAAAAAATGGCAACAACTTCCAGATCATAAACAAAAGCAGAACAACGGGGCTTTCGCTTGGAAGATCCATGCTATCCTTCAAAAGTCAAAGGACATCAAGAAGGAAATTTAAGAAGCAAGTGTCTCTTTGAACTTGGATCCAAAATATAGAGAACAAAGTTAGAAGATGGCCTCCTATTGTTAGACACATTATACATAGCTTTATGTCTCACAGAGAAATCAGATTAGAAAGGGTCAAGTTGGGCCTTGAAGCCATCCATGCTTACTTTGATACATCCTAGGTTCCTTGATCATTCTGGTGAAAAGGTTAAACTCACAGTCACCACTTGTCTCAGTAAAATATTAGCCTTGACACCGCCGCTACCACCCTACAATGATGACATCATGAGGAGGATTTTTCCAGTAATGGTAAGAGCCCTTCAAGGATTGGACAATATCAACCTTCTTACTTTCTTTCAGAGGTGCAAAATTTTAGAATGCATGGAAAAATCTAGATTTATTATACTATCTAGAATGTGATGACTTAATCCTTCATATGCTCCAATGCTTTTGCACCAACATTACAACATCTCATCCAAAATTTGTCAAAACATATATGCAAAATATCATGTCCCTAATCTTAGGAGAAGATAAGGCCATTTGCAAACAATCGAGGTCCATATTGTTGGCCATTTGGAGGAATGAGCTAATTGTATCACCTGTTGCCTATGAAATAGTTAAAGGGTTGGTCAAAAAAAACATTAAAGTACTTAAAAGGAAGATTTCCAAGGAGGAACTAACAAGGATTTGTGGGGACAACAAGAATGAACTAAGAAGGAAAAGCCTATGCTTTGTATGAAAGGTGTTGGCATTACGATACAGGTGTTGTCCTTGCTGGCAACTCACTCAGATGACAGATCATAGTATAGCTAGAATGATTACAGAGGTATATGTAGATTCGTTATGACAAGGATGTGTATACATGCGGATTCACCATATACCAAGTCGCGTATACGTACACACGCATGTTTACAGAAAGAAAGACGCGTACAGGTTGGAAATCGAAGTTTTGGTCCGTGGTATTTGGTCCATGGTATTTTGGTATTTGGTCCATGTTATTTGGTCCGAGGTATTGACCCTAGGTATTGGGTCCAAGGTATTGGTTCTACGTGGTTTTGGACCATGGTATTGAGAGAGGCTTAAACCTATATAAGGAGAAGAAAATCATTAGGGCAAGGGAAAAAAGTGCACAAGTGATGAATATCTGATGAAGTGTGAGATATAGTATGCTGGTTATGGGTTTGTGATGCTTTGCTTGATCTAAACCAAGGAGGCACCTATACAGTTGATAAAGGTTGATACACCGAGATCATGAAGAATAAAATGCATTATAATTATATGGTATGATCATGAATAGATTTGAATATTGACGCATGTCTTATCCTTTATATCTTATGTTTTGGGTATATCTAAAGTTGAAAATTACAACGAAAGTATAAGTAATTATTTTCAGATCTGTACACGCGTGCTCTCTGGTGAAAGTGTGTATACATGCTGGTTCGACACAGTCAAGTAGCGTATACATTATGAGATTTGATATTTGAGGTTGTTGTTGGTTCTAGTGGGTGTTGCAGAGTTCTAGGCTCTGCTTTGTGTTCTGGTGACTGTGTTTTGATGACAGGGTTTCAGTGATTCAATTGTTGGGTGATTCATAGTTAATGATTGTATTGCAGTGGTGATTGTTTTGTATTTATGGATCCAGTCTAAAAATTTATGAAACGTGGTCCCTGAAGAAAAGAGAAGGTTGAAGTTTTTTGTAGGTTAGCACCTACGTACTAGTACATCAGCTAATACAAGAGCTAAGGGGTTGTAGCTCCCTTCCAGTAGTAGTTGGAGAACGAGAGAAGGTTGTAGCCTTCTGCAGGTAGAAGCCTGCATACTAGTATAAGATTGCACCAGTACATAAATATTGTAAAAAGAAGTTTCTTATTAAAAGAAGATAGAGATAAATTGCAGCAGGTGGTTTTCAGTCACATTAGGTTTCCACCTTATATCATGGTGTTCATGTGTGCTTCTTATGTGTGATGATTTGTTCTGCTTTACTACACCTGTTTACTATTCATATGGTTAATAATGTTCTGATGCACTCATTGAAGATTAACTAACTGAATTATAAGTTTACTGGATATACGCCAGTTGCATTGAACACAATTGTGTATACATGCGGGTAGCCTTAACTCAAGTAGCATATATGAATCTGATAATGGAAATGAAAAGATTATTGATTTGCTAATACTAATTCACCCCCCCTCTCAGTATTATTCCCAACAATTGGTATCAGAGCAGGTCCTTCAGAAGATGCTTTATTGCTTGAAGGAAGATCCATCAGGATGAGTAATCAAGAAAGAGAGGGAGCCATCAGACGACCAATCTTCAATGGGAGCAATTTTATGTACTGGAAAATAAGAACCACAACATATCTACAATCGCTCGGAACAGATATTTGGGGAATTGTGGAAGGAGGATATGCATATCCATCAGCAATTCCTACAGATACAGCAGGTAGAAAGCAATATGAAATCAATGCCAAAGCTGCTACTATCTTATTGGGAAGTTTGTCACAATCAGAATTTGTCAAGGTCATGTAGTTCAAATTAGCCAAAGAAATCTAGGACAAAATCATTCTAAGCTATGAGGGAGATGCTCAGGTAAAACGTGCTAAGCTTCAAACTCTCAAAATACGGTATGAAACTCTTAAGATGCATAGTAATGAAAGCATAGCTAATTACTTCCTACGTATAGATGAGATTGTCAATTGTATGAGGAATCTGGGTGAAGAAATTAAGGAAGTTGTCTTAGTTGAGAAAGTTTTAAGATCTTTGTCTGTAAAATTTGAATCCAAAGTGTCTGCTATAGAAGAAAAGGAGGATCTGCAGAAAATCACTATGACGCAGCTTCACGGAATCCTAACTTCTTTTGAAATGAGAAAAGGAGTTCCATCAGATATGAGAGAAGCCACATTTAAAGTATCAACAAAGGGAAAAGAAAAACTCAGTGAATCAAGATACATTTCAGAAGAAGAATATGAGGTAAATTTTGTCAAGAATCTTCAACGAGGATCTAGAAGGTTTGAACGTAAGCTAACTTTCAAATGTTTTTCCTGTGGTAGAGTTGGTCACTACGCTACTAGATGCCCTCATAACAAAGGAAAGATGTCTAAAGAAGGTACTATAAGTTATTATACTCATGATAAAAGTAATGACTCATCCAATAGTGATGAAGACATTAGACTTCTCATGGCATATGAAATAAGGACGTAGAAACAGAAGAGGTTTCCAAATTAAAAGATCAGCTGGAGACAATAACCAGAGTAAGGGAGCAGTTGCAAGATGCAGTAAAATATCAGAGCATAACAATCTAGAGACTTGAATCTAAGATCCTCTCTCTAAAGGAAGACCTTGAAAAATCAAAGAAGCAGAATGAAGGAGCTCTTGAAGAACAAGAACATGAAATGCTCAAATTAAGGCAACAAGTGGAAGAAGGAAGAAAAGCTAAAGAAAACATAAAGAAGCAATATCTGGAAAAGGAAGAACAACATCAGGTTGAGGTAAATATCTTAAAAAGTAAATTAAAAGAAAAGAATAAACTGTTACGATTTCAGGATAGTACTAATATTTTGGATGATATTCTTAGTAGTCAAAGATCCCCTGCTATCAAAACTAGTCTTGGTTTTTATGAAACTATTGAAGGTGAGTCTAGCTCACAAGGTGAGGTAAGGAATTCTAATGCAAAATCTGAAATGATCAACAAGAAGATAAATGGTCAATCGTAGCAGTAACCAAGGAAAGAAATTCATCAAAGAAAATCTTTTGCGTCTAACTATGGAAGTGATGGATGGTTATTTCCTTCGATGAGTAATATTGAATGTTATGAATGTCATAATCTTGGACATGTTGTAGCCAGATGTAGAAGAAGAGTGCTTCAAGACCATCACACAGAAATATCATCATGTTCCAGGTACTTTAAGGGATATTGTTTTGCTTGCAATATGTTTGGTCACAAAGCTATTGATTTCAATAAAAGGAATATGAAACATGTAAGATGTTATGCATTTAACAAGTTTGGACATAAAGTAAGGGAATGAAGGAGCAAAATTCAGACACCAAAGCAAAATGATCATACATCATCGCAATTTCGGGTATTGAAGAAGACTGAATTAGAGTTAGAAAGAGGTGGCATAACTCAGTTAGCAGACGTAATAAACACAAGGGAAACTGAAAGTGTAGATCTTCAGTATTCCAATTTGCATATGTAGATATTATAAAATAGAAGTCGTGTATATACGTGAGTTGGAGGCTTCAGAGTCGCATATATGTAGCTCCGAAGAAAAAACAGTAGAATAGGAAAAGAAGTCCGATATGGTGGTTGGCACAAGTTCAGGGGGAGCATATGCTTCAAATAATGCATTGTTCACATTTTGGTGATAATGCTTATGTGGCTAAATTGGTTGGTCAAGAAAATGATATTGCAGGTTACAGGTTGCTAATGTTGATGAGAGATGCTTATAGTGCAGATCATATGATGTATGATAGATGCTGATGACTATCATTATCTTGTTTAGACTCGATATGTGCTCAGGGGGAGTATGGACAGTAGAATGTATATCAAGGGAGAGAATATCTTGGTCTGTCGTTTGCCCTTAATGTCAAAGGGGGAGAGTGACATGGTGTGGATGTTACCATCAAGTCCAAAGGGGGAGATTGTTGGCATTATGATACAGGTATGATATAGGTGTTTTCCTTGATGGCAACTCACTCAAATGACAGATCATAGTACAACTAGAATGATCAAAGAGGTATACGTAGGTTCGTTGTGACAAGGATGTGTATACACGCGGATTCACCATATTCCAATTCGCGTATACGTACACACGCATGTTTACAAAAGGAAAGGTGCGTACATGTTGGAAATCTAAGTTTTGGTCCGTGGTATTTAGTCCATGGTATTTTGGTATTTGGTCCATGGTATTTGGTTCGAGGTATTGACCCCAGGTATTGGGTCCAAGGTATTGGTCCTACGTGGTTTTGGACCATGGTATTGAGAGAGGCTTAAACCTATATAAGGAGAAGAAGATCATTAGGCCAAGGGAAAAAAGTGCGCAAGTGATGAATATTTGATGAAGTGTGAGATCTAGTATGTTGGTTATGGGTTTGTGATGCTTTACTTGATCTGAACTAAGGAGGCACCTATACGGTTGATAAAGGTTGATGAACTGGGATCATGAAGACTAAAATGCATTATCATTATATGGTATGATCATGAATAGATCTGAATACTGACGCATGTGTTATCATTTGAAAATTGTAGCAAAAGTATAAGTAATTATTTTCAGATCTGTACGCGGGTTCTCTCTGGTGAAAGTACGTATACACACTGGTTCGACACAGTCAAGTAGCGTATACATTATGAGATTTGATATTTTAGGTTGTTGTTGGTTCTAGTGGGTGTTGCAAAGTTCTGGGCTCTACTCTGTGTTCTGGTCACTGTATTTTGATGACAGGGTTTCAGTGATTCAGTTGTTGGGTGATTCAGAGTTAATGATTGTATTGCAGTGGTGATTGTTTTGTATTTATGGATCCAGTCTGAAAATTTATGAAACGTGGTCCCTGAAGAAAAGAGAAGGTTGTAGCCTTCTATAGGTCAGCACCTATGTACTAGTACATCAGCTAGTGCAAGAGCTAGGGGTTGTAGCTCCCTTTCAGTAGTAGTTGGAGAACGAGAGAAGGTTGTAGCCTTATGCAGGTAGAAGCCTGCGTACTATTATAAGACTGCACCAGTATGGAAATATTGTAAAAAGAAGTTTCTTATTAAAAGAAGATAGAGACAAATTGCAGCAGGGGGTTTTCACCCACATTGGGTTTCCACCTTATATCATGGTGTTCATGTGTGCTTCTTATGTGTGATGATTTGTTCTATTTTACTACACTTGTTTACTGTTCATATGATTAATAATGTTCTGATGCATTCATTGAATATCAACTAACTGAATCATAAGTTTACTGGATATACGCCAGTTGCATTAAACACAGTTGCGTATACATGCAGGTAGCCTTAACTAAAGTAGCGTATATGAATCTGATAATGGAAATGAAAAGATTATTGATTTTCTAATACTAATTCACCCTCCTCACCCCCTGCCCCCTTCCCCTCCCCCTTTAATACTATTCACAAAAGGGACCTTGAGCACTTAACCATTCATGTCCATGTGATAGAGAGGAGGAAACAAGGACATAACCAAAGGAAATTCCTTAAGACTATGAGGATTCATCTGAAGGATCCAAGAAGTCAAGTACATATGGTGAGCAATAGCACAATGTTATTCAGAGAGACATTTAGGACAAGCCAATGATAATCAGTCAGCTTGACAAAGTACATGGGGAAAGGAAGGAGGTAATTCTTCCTAACAATATGGTAGACTCTTATCTCCAGGAGGACATCCATGAAGAGTATGAGCAACCAAGTGTAAATAAGAGTTCATTGGTTCATCCATGTTTGAAAACCAAAGAGGATTGACAACAAATTGTCCCCACGGGTGGAGAAGGCCAGGAAGAAGACATTCATAGAGACTTAAATGAGGAGCTAGTGATGGTAAACCAGTATGATGAGCATAATCGTAAGGAGCAGCATGACAAATATTGTATGCAGGATGAGCCATTTCTGGAGAGTAGGTCAAAGGTTCAAGCTGGAGCTATGATAGTTGAGCATCTGGTGCAAATAGATACAAAATAATTAAAAAGGGCACCAGAATTTCCAGTAGAGGACTTTCGGGAAAATATCATGCATTTCAAGACAGAACTTATGATGTTTAAGAAGAGAGTCTGGACAGTCCGAGATATTGTCTTACAGGAGAATAGAGAAATTGAGGAGCTTATAGGGGTATGTGCTGAATCAACGACCAAGTTGTCTAGTGTTGAGGAATGACTTAAGTCCCTCACAAGGCAACAAAAGGAGTACAATTGGGAGTTCCAAAGCAGTGCTCTACAGGATTACATAGATAAAGCTTGCAGCACTACCAACTAGCCTTTCTGCATTCGGGAGAGCAAGGCAGAATTCTCCAAATGGACCATGTTGGATGATCGAGTTGAGCATAAGGCAACATCAGCATGGTAGACTTATTCCATGGGCAGGCATTCATGCTTTATATTCTCCCCACGAGATGGATTGGCAAGAGATTATGAGTTGGAACTCTATTGATGGGATACTCTTAGCCAAGGAATATTGTAGTTTGGGTGCTTAAGCATGGGCAGTGATGGAGGGTTGAGATGGTATTGTAACCCACAGGTCCAAGGACTTAGGAGGAATTGGGATTCCGTTGAATCTATCGAGGGAAGGATTGACCGGAGGATTATTTGGGATCCAGGTATTGAAGGATCTATTCAGGATCATTTATCATGGAAACATGGAATGGCACTGGTTTGTATGGGATCCAGGTATCAGTATACAGATGCTTTTGATGTGGATAGAAGTGGATTGCTTGTGGGAAAGAAATCTTTAGGTGGGAGGATTTGTAATATTCCATTTTCTTGAAATGGTCAAGATGGACGAAATTTACCCATGGTATTTGCCTTCATTTTTCAAGGGAAAATAATTAAATAAGATTTCTAGAGAGTCCATGAGGCTTATAAAAGGGAATAGGAGCTAGGCCTTTAGATCATTCTGAGTTACCTATCTATTTTGTCTTGTTGCGAACTTGGCGAGACCAGTTCTAGTCTGATCCCGAGACGAAAACCTCGCGGAGACTTTGTCTGGTGGATTCATCCAAGGTCCACGATTTTGCTTCAGTCTTTTGTTTTGTTATTTGATGAGCAATCGTATATGACACATGGAAAGGGCTTCAGTTGGCATGCATCTTGTTTTCTACTATTAATATAAATAAAGGGCTGCAACATTTCTAGATTCCATTTCTCTTGGAATCTTTTTATTTAGAACGCTAAAATGTGCTAGATTTGTCAAAAATTTTAAGCTTTGGGATATTGTACAATTTTAGCTAGATGTTGATGTTAGAAACATTGGTTATTATTTGCACTTGCTAAACGTTTTTTCTCCATACTATCTATGTACTAGGCAATGAGAAAATAAAGAAAAATTAAAAAATAAGAAACGGATGTGTTATTCTTCACGTAACACAATTCTCAATTAATTTTGTGATGGAATTTACCTATCAACCATATTTATAACATCAACTCCATTTTCTTTTTACAAGAAATATGATTTACTTCAGTAATAAATAGATAAATAGTTGTGAGACTTTCCCAATTCTCTCTAATTTTTTTTAAATACTGGGAAAGCCTATCATAATTTAGATGGCAAACCATTGTGATGGAATTTATCTATCAATCATATTTATAACATCAATTCTGCATTCCTTTTACAAGAAATTTGATTTCCTTCAGTGTTAAATAGTTGTGAGAGTATCTCAATTCTCTCTATTTTTTTAAATAGTGGAGAACCCTTATTCAAGGAAAACCATGTCACTAGGAATAACTGGGTGGTGACTCTCACTGGTGCCACATGCCTCTAGGTCTTACCCTTATTCAAAGAAAACCATACCATTCTGAATAACTGAGTGGTGACTCACACTCCTGCCACATGCCTCTAGATCTTAAATGATTGACCTATTTCGATAAGTCTGGAAAACACAACTTTGTAACCACACACAACTAATTTTAAACCATACTCAAACCAAACGCTGCTTCTCTAATCCTTTAATTTAAGTTATTCAAAAAAAAAAAATTAAAAATTGAAAATCTATAACGTTATTATTATAGTCTAAACATGCCCCATGGAAGAAAAGTATTTCTCTTTTAACACAACGCATATGCTAAAACGAACATTTCCCTTAAAAAATTAAATACACTTACATGGAAACCACATACACATTCGTACAAAGTTACAAACCATGTACACTTTTATAAAACTTATGTTATAAATCTTAAAGATATGAAAAATTAGGAACAAATAATGATCATTGCCTATAAAATAATGTGATTAACCCTAGTTCTCCCGTGTGATTAACCCTATTTCTCCCGTTGGGTACAAATGGACGGTGTATCGACAGAGAAACCGGAACATAGCAAGCGCTAGAGGACCTCGAATTGAATTCTGAGCTGAATGCGAAAACAGGAACCGTATTTTAATCCAAAGCTACCAATATTGTGCGTTAAGTTGTAGGAGACAGATAGTAGTGTAATCCGACGAATATTTGGATGCATTTCTTAAAATTTCGGAATTTTAATGCACATATATTTGTTGTAATATAATTTTCTGTGTGCTTTGTACTGTTTGACATGTCTGGTATATGGACGACAGCAGTAATAGTTGCTTTTTCTAATTACTTTGTTCACCATTTCGTTCTAACTTTAATATCAACAAAATTGAGCGCAGACGTTTCTGGATATTATAATTGATGTAATGATTATTATCCAATTCCAATTTCAATAGCAAAGATACTATATCTTTAAAACCTTTTCTACTATAACTGAAAACGCAGAAACATATGGGTATGAAAAAAAAAAAAGCCACCAATTTACCAGGAAACTGAAGTAAAATATAAATTCAATCAATGCATTAATAGGCGTTGAAAACAGTTACTGCACAAGCGGCTGAAGGTGCTGCCGTATTCCCTTCTTGGCATCCTTCTGGCGCCATGTATAGAGAACCTCTGTTCTGTGTTACTAAGATCTCTTAACCCTACGGGAAAGGACACGAATATTTTTCTGGTGGGAAAATTGGCTGTAAGGCAGAAAAGTACGAAACACAAATACAGATCAGGAGGAGACGAGCACTATTTATGTTTGCAAGATATCAAAGAATGAGGGCAAAGAAAGGCGTAGGAAATCATTAGAGTACTCTGTTGATCGAAGCAACTCTTCCAAGTAATAGCTCCCAAGGTCTTGCAACTCTACAACAGTTGAATCTAAGGCTAAGGATATATTGTTGCTGTTGCTACGCATTCGCACATCCTTAATCAGCCCGCAGGGAGCACTAGGTAAATTCTTCGGATCTGATGCAGGGGTTTCCATTAATGCTGACTCTAACTCTTGCATGTGATCAGCACTTCTGCTTGTACTACTCTCTCTCATTCT
Source organism: Pinus taeda (assembly GCA_000404065.3). Classification (NCBI taxonomy): domain Eukaryota; kingdom Viridiplantae; phylum Streptophyta; class Pinopsida; order Pinales; family Pinaceae; genus Pinus; species Pinus taeda. The sequence goes on from APFE031160403.1 coordinate 55,251, forward strand.
TTTCTGCCGCATGGTAGTCATTCCATCATCTTCTTCTGCAATATATTTCTTAAAATCCGTTACAAGAGAGTCTACATCTGGTGCCTCCATTTTCTTAAAATCCGCTACAGGAGAGTCTACATCTGGTGCCTCCATTTTGTTTCTTAATTCGAAATGAGCATCAGAGACTTTGATGCGCTTCTGCCGAGAAGATATAAGCTTAGAGGTGCATGTGTAATTAGTGTCTGCCAAAGCCTTCGTCACGACATCGACAGGAAAGTTTAAAGACGCCCGGGTTCCACGAATGAGAAGTGCAGCTTTATCATAAGCCATAGCGGCCTCCTCCGCCGTGTTGAAAGTCCCGAGCCACACTCGAGCCCCTTGCCTTGCTGAATCCCTTATTTCCGCCGCGAATTTGCCCCACGGACGTCTGCGGACCCCTCTGTACCGCTTTGTGCTCGACTTCTCTGTAACTTCACCTTGTGGGCCAATTGCTTGAGTCTTGCAGATCGCAGGCGTGCGGGCGGTGGATCCAGAGATCGCCGTTTCCTGCTGTTGTTGATGAGATGCAGACCATCCATGCTTAGCGGCTTCCTTGAGAAGTTCGAAGAGCATCATGTCGTCCGAATCGTTTTCCTTCAGAGGCAGCACTGAAATTTCAGGATTCCACCAGCAGCTTCCTTCATTGGCATTATGATTAGACGAGGCAGCTGGTTGCAACTCATCATCATGTATTAGATGATCAGACCCTGCTGCATTAATGAAATGAGCCCATACGTCTTCTAAAAGCCTTTCTGCTGATACCGATAGACCATGCTGCTGCCGATAATCATAAGACCCCTCTGCGCCATGACGACAAGCTGTTTTCAACGCCATAAGTTATGATTTCTGTTAATTTCAATATATTCAGCTAAGACTTGGATACCAAAGACCTGCGAATACAAATAGAAGAATTCTCAACTCTGCGTTTGTGGTTGAATTTTTGGGCGGTTAGAAGCTTCAACACTGGAAATTCCGCATGGCGTAATAGAGAAAAGGATTCTCGGCCTTTCCATATAAATGGAACTCGCTGAAAACAATTGCAATAGAAGGCATAGCTTCTGCGGTTGTGTTAGGTATTGTGATGATTGCTAAATAGTCGTGGGAGTCACAAGGTAATAGCGGGAACTCCATTGAAAGCATGATGCAGTTGCTTTCACTTGACATCTTGATTCCTTCAAGTATTTTGATTGAGAGGGCACTGAGTAGAGAGAGCAAGGAAATGAATTGAAGATATGGGTGAATCTAAGTCAAAGGAACCTTGTCCAGGTGCATCTCACTTTCTTGATGTTCAAAAGTCAACTATTTATTTATATATTTAAAACAAAAGGAGTTCGGGCATTCCTTCCTTGCCGTTTGAATTTCAATCATAATAATATGGGAAAACAACAAGTTGCTTATTTAACGTATCTATAACTTATAATATAATTATATATGATGATGTAGATAATGTAAGATTTAAATATGTTAGTTTTAATTTCCGGATGATTATAGAAATATTAAAAATAATATCTTTTAATTACTTTTATCATATAGATAAATATAATTAAAACATTTTAAGGAGGCGGATACTTAAAATTTTGAGAAAACGAATGAATGAGATTAGTTTAGAAAGAAGAAGAAAAAATTATTTTAATGTCTATGAGGTTAAAGATAGTCTAGGGGACAGATTGTTTTTTCATCTGCTTGATGTATTCGGCCTTTTTTCTATGAAGCTTCAAAATAAATGCTCCCAGCTTCTCGACAAACCCCTCCCTAAATAGATTATCCCAAGAGCTAGCTGCCAACATATCTGCATAACTTTCCATGTTGTCTTTGAAGCCCTCACATTCTAAAATGAAATGTTTTTCTGTTTCCACTTTTCCGGAAGAACAAAAAATGCATACTCTTTCCTCCCACACTTCCTTTGGCCTTTTCTAGTACCTTGTTTCACAACAGAGCTGATGAGAATTAGTCCTTAACTAAGCAATAAGAATTTTGGTTGATGACTATGAGTGGGATTAAACACTTCAATATAGTAATTTTTCTTTCTTCCTAGCTCCTTATCCCAAGTAAACTTGTGGAACTTTTCCATGACAAAAGTTTTTATCTCTTTGTTGTTTATGGGACATGCGTTCAAGCAAATACCCCATTTACTAAACCATTTGTCATTTTGCTGCATCCAAGTGTTTTTGCTCTTACACAATCTATCATTAAAGACAACCTTGGGCCATCTACCCTCTTCCATTTGCTCAATTTTTTTTTAAATACCTTATGACTCGCACCATAGCAATTGCTTCAATAAGAGCAATCCCTGTTTCACTTAACAAGATATCATAAGGAACTGCACTTTTAATCTTAAATTTTTTGTAATCAAACGCTTCTGAATTTTTTCAATTTGTCTCCAATGCATGTCAGATGTACTGCTCGCCCATAGTTCACAACTATAGAGAATCACTGGCCATAGTTCACAACTATAGAGAATCACCGGAATCACTAGAAGACCAAAAAGAGTTTGAGTGGTTTTCCAATCCCATAACTTTGTCTCTCTACACCTATTTTGAAAAGCATAAAATGCTTTCCAACCCCCGAAAGTTCTTTTCTTTCTACAACTATTCCAACTTAGATTTTTGTTGAAGTCAATTTCGAGGTATTGTAATTCGCAACTTCTTCCAAAATGTTGCCTTCAAAGTAGAACTTATGTTGGTTATGTTTTCTTTTCTTAGAGAAGAACACTACTTTCGTTTTGCTGATATTGACTTACATCCCCACACTTCTACAAAAATGCTCAAGGGATAGTAAGTGCTCTTGCAAACCAAGAGCTGATTTAGCAATCAGAATAAGGTCATCTGCATACAAAAGAATCCTTATAACAAACTTGCCCAAATAGATACCATCACCCACTTGCGAATTTAACCACTCCTCAATCTTGTCGATATATAAAAAAAAAAGGGTAGGAGATAATGGGCAACCTTGCTTGACCCCGATATCGCTTCTAAAACTTTCAGCGGAAGTTATAGTTTTGACTTTCACCTCTTCATACAACCTATGCACAACTACTCTCAAATGTTTAGGAACCCCAAATTCCTCCATTCTGTGCCAAAACTTATCCCTAGGAACCGAGTCAAATGTTTTTCTGAAGTCAACAAAGCAACAAAAGACTTCTTCATTTTTCTCCCAAACTTTTTCAATGATGTGCCTTAAAGTTATACAATGATCAACTGTGAAATGTTTAGGTCTAAAACATGCTTGCCCTTTAGCACGCTTATCTCTTTCTTCTGCTCACTTGCTAATTTTGTTTTCCATCATGCTTCCAAATAGCTTTGCAAACAAAGGGTTTATCATGATGACCCTCTAATTGGAGGGATTATTAACATCACTGCTCTTGAAAAGAGCTATTGTCAGACTAGTTGTCCAATTTGTGGGGAGCCCTTGTTGTATGATGTTGTTGAAGATTTCTGTGATGTGAGGTGCAAGAATCTTTGAACCCCACTTTAGATATTTTTCTTGGAGTTCAACTAACTCTTTTGCTTTTCCAACACCCAACTAGTTGTCCAATTTGTGGGAAGCCCTTGTTGTATGATGTTATTGAAGATTTTTATAATGTGAGGTGCAAGAATCTTTGAGCCCCACTTTAGATATTTTGCTTGGAGTTCAGCTAACTCTTTTGCTTTTCCAACACCCAACTTCTTGATACCCATCTGTACCTCTTGTACCTTGAAGAGATCAATATCACTGTTGATCAACCCGGGTGAGTCAGACCAACGCGGGTAAGTGAACTCGGGTGAGTCAACTTTGGGAACTTGTTCATAGAGTTGTCTTAGATAGTCAAACCATTAATTTAACTTTCAAAATATTAATAAGCTTAAAATGTTTTCCATATTATTATTTTTTTCTATATAATACTACATAAGCACCCAGGAGTGCCTTAACAATGCACCAGTTCACGGTCGATCCAAAGCCCATAAACAATGCTTTCCATGTTATTACTTTTTGAAATTCAGTATATAATATTAATAAATTTAATAATTATTATAAAAAATAATATTAATAATTTCCAAAATAAATTTACATGCGATTAAATAAAACATTTAAATATAAAAAATTTAAATTAACATTTTAATAAAATTAATCTATTTTTTAACTTTTTAAATATTCATTTATTTTCGTATCATAATTTTTAAAGCAGTTGTCTATAATGCGACTTTTTGGAAGCTTTTTCGGTTTTTTCCGGTCAAAATCCGGTAGCAATTTATTGGAATCGCAAGTTTGATAGCTAGTTTCTGCACAATCAAAGAGCCCCAGGGGTTTTTCAGGATGCTGAATCCAAATATGGAGTTAAAAAACCATTTTAACTGCAACAAATCAAGATTTAACCTCAATTTCTTCCGCCGGATTCTGTCACGGAATCTCCAAAAAGTCGCATTATAGACAACTCCATTTTTAAATATTGATCCTCTAAAATAATATTGTTGATCCTCTAAAATAATGATTTCTTTTCAATTATTGTTTCACAATCCATTTTATAAACATTTGGGTAAGTTTTTTTCACATTTTAATTATTACCGCGTAAATGGTTTACTAAAACATTTGAGTAAGTGTTTTTCACATTTTAATTATTACCGCGTAAAAGGTTTACTCAAAATTGACCATCTTTCTTCAGTAAATATATTAAATTAATATATTTAAAATATTAAATTAAAAAAATATATATTTTAAAAATTTAAAATTTAATATTGTTTTTTCATTAAAAAAAATAATAATTAAATCAATCTTGTATTTAATATTGTTTTTTAATTAAAAAATTATTAATTAAATCATATATTTTTTTTCCTGATTGAGTTTTATAATAATATTATTAAATATATTATAATAATAATATAATATTATTATAATTATAATAATATTATTATTGAACTAGTTGTTAAAGAAATATTATTATTATTAAAATATTAATTTGTATAAAAAAGCCATTATATGAGTTTTGGTCTCTATATCGCTCTCATTTAAGGTTGTATCATCTAGTCCACCACCCTAAAAAAACTCTTCTTAAATAAATATATTCTTTTAAAATACATAATAAAAAATTTAAGAAATATATTCTTTTAAGTTAGTTTTATATATATATATATATATATATATATATATATATATATATAAAGTTTGGAACCAATGATTAAACATAAATGCTTTAAAATGTATTCATTCATTACTTAATTTGTATTTTATAAAAAATAATAAAAATATTATTATTGTGTAGAGGGGCATATTTTAAAAGATATATTTTACAATCTAGTTTGAAAGAGGTGTAATTCTTTCATGAGTTGTGATTTTTTGGACTTTCCCGTATTGAGGTGAAATCTTGATTTGTGATATTTACACTGGTTTTTTGACTATAGGGCATTGCCATTGTGTAGGTTACCCATCAATCTTGTGATTTGGCAATTTTAGAGAAATTAGGCCAAAAAAAAGTCTCACTAAAGACAACTCGTTTATTTCATGTTCAAATTGACACATGTTTTTTGAAATAAAAAATAATGTTATTTATGATAACAATAAAAAATAAACATACATATGTAGTTAGTTTTAATTAAAAGCATTATAAAACATCAATAATCCTACTCTCATTATACTCTATTCATTTTGATATTACAACCCACTACAAAGTAGATAATGTAAAAATAAAATAATTAAAGTTAAAAATGTAAATGTATATATATATTTATATAAATTTATTTTAAACATATTTTAATGCAAAAGTAAAATAAATCGGTTTAACTATCCACTTTAATTATTAAATTTATGTAAAAATAAAATTTTATATAGAATAATGATGATTATAATAAAATATTATGAAAACCCAGAAAAATAATTAAAATGTATAAAAAAAATGCTCCCTAACACTAATAATAATAAGAGGAGTATATTTTATTCAATTTTCAATATAAATTAATATATGGTATTATAAAAATATTATTAATAACTAAACAATTGTCATAAATACTTCATTTTGATATGCAGTGTTAAGTAATATAGAGGTGTATTTAAAACTATATTAATAAAAAAAATAATGTTTATATCAAGTCTTACTAGCACAACGGGTTGTGGATGAACTCTCTTATAAAGGCAACCCATGATCAATTCTCATTAAAGTTGTTGTCCTTGTACTACAGAGAGGTGACATGATAAAAAATTCAAGTGAGCTTACCAAGTGCGATCTAACCAAACTTGAAAATAATAAACAACTTAACAAACAAAAAAAACAAAAAAAAATATAATTCATAAATAAAATATTTCAATCATCATATATCAAATATCAATAAAATATCAAATTAAAAAATATAATATTTCACTAAATTATATAAAATCTAAAATTAATACATTAAATTTTATTTAATTAAATTTGTATTTCACTCTTTCACAATATAAATGAATATATAATAATTAAATAAATAAAATTTTCAATTATTTAAAAGCATGGATGTTTTAGAAATTCTAAGCGTTGGAACATAATTACAAATTGATAAAAAATATATAACTTTTAAATTATAAATTTAAATTATATATATATATATAATTATTGATTAGTTATTTTTATAAATTATTATTATTATTATTATTATTTCTTCTCAAACTATTTTTACTGAAATAATGAATCGTTTTAATATCTAATGGTTACTATTACTTTTTTGAATGAAATAATGACTCGCTAAAAAAATCCTTTGTGAGGAAGTTTTGGTTTATGTGCTCTCCTCAAAAGGTATTTTTTTTTCTTCTTACTATATAGGATTTGCCTTTTCTTAAAATATTTAATAGAAAGGTGCCCGGGATTGCTAAATTATATTCATGCCAATATCTGAAAAAATCTCCAAATTTCCGCTAAATTGGACGCGTGGACTGGTTCATTACTCGGCTTGGTTGGAAGGCTCATGGCCACAAAACTAATGTCAATTACAAAGCCAATCACACATGCGTTGCTATTATTATGTCCATCAAAAGAGAAAAGCAGCGTAGACCAGAGCATTTGAAGAATACAACTTTAGGAACAACTAGAATTTCAGTGTTCTGGAGATAAAAGGTTTGTGTAAATCAGTTTTATTTTCCACGGTTTCTGTTCTTGTGCATATTAAATCTTATTTCGTGAGAGGCACACTGACATTTCCAGCATTGTATATTACATAAAGTGATGACAAATATTATCTACAATATATCGGAAGAAGTGATGAAAAATGTGGTGTTTCCCAGCTGTATAGAAGTGTGATTGACGTTAATCAAAGATTGCCAATATGGTACGGCGATTGTGTTAATGCCGAAAGTGTTGTAGATGCAAATATTCACATTTCTTTATTATTATTATTATTATTATTATTATTGAACTATTGCTTCGTCTCGGAAGGAAACCTGATCTATATATGTGAGATTGGAATACAATTTAATGTTGGAATCTTACACCCTGTCATATTGTCACCGTCCAATTTGTTAGCAGTGGTAGAGGGTGAACTTAGGCGTACACATTATTGTTTATATAGGCGTACACATTACGCAGAGACAACTGCTGTAACAGCCGGACAATGGTTTGGAAAGTTTTAAAAGGACGAACCGTGATAAGCGAACAGTGCTCGTTTAATTGCAGCGCTATCGAATATATCAGATTCTTATCCAACACTTATTTGCATGTAATTATAAGACAACGTCCCTGGTAACACTTAGGTGGCAATGCTTGAGAAAGCTTTTTGAGTTGGATTTGACTAGTTTAGGTTGTAAATCTGGGAATGTTTATAAAATTGTGATGGTAAAAAATGAAGTTAAACCAATAATTTTGTTCATATTCATAATATTTTCAAAATATTTCAAAATTACCATCAACATAAATATAATTTTAAATTAAAATTTAATCTAAAATTGTGTTGAAGAATCTAGGGTATCTAGGTTAGGATGAGATTCTGGTGAGGATCATAATTATTTGTGGGTTCCTTTTACTTTTTCTTATTAGCACAATCTTCTCTTATTATTAGTAGTGTGTGTTTACCAAAAGCAAAATAGACAAGAACACAAGATGTTGGCTCTCAAAACCCCTCTCTCTCATAGAGAGGAAAACCCTTCTGCAAATTTCTCTTATTGAAGCTTCAATTGACAAATGCCAAACCCTAGACCCTTGACAAGTAGATCCTCCAAGCACAAGACACAATCTCTCTTTCTTTTGTCCTTTAAGTGATACCTCCTTCTGTACTACACCCTGGCCTCTTCCTTTGCTCTTCTTTCGGCAAGCTGATGTCACTTTATGCAGAAACCCTAGATCTCCTTAAAGACCTCTATTTTGGTATGTTACTTTCCTTCTCAACCTCACTTGGCAGTGTTCCTTCTCCTTGATACATATACTAGAGAATGAGGCTTTTCTTGGAGTATATCTTCAAGTTAGAGGTTGATCCTCTTAACCTTATTGCAGCTCTGATTTCTTCGCACGTGTGGTTGATCTAGGGCTTGAAATAGAACCTTTTACTTGCTCTACTTCGCTTGAAATGGAGGCATATTAGGAGCCTCTTCTTAGCCCAATCAAATTTTATTATGCTGCTGCACTTATGAATCTAGTGTGACCACAGAAATACCCTTCTTCCTTTGCACGTGTGACAGAATTTGGACCCAAAATAGTCCTTCAAAACTTGGATTCCTTTCTCTCCTTCTTTGTTGGCATAGAAGCACCTTCTTTCTCTTCTTCACATCTCCTTCTTGACTCTCTTTCTCGCTCATTTCAGAGATCACTTGATGATCCTTTTGTGAGGTCGAATTGCCCTATATATAGGAGTTTGTTCCTCATATTTGGGCTGACTTAAGCTAGTGAGGCCGAATTGACTCTAAGTGCACCAAAAATTAATTCTTTGAGCCGACATGAAGAGAAGACTTGCCTTTGCTTTGGAGGATCACTTTTGACATATGTCTTTGACTCTAATACATATATTTACATAGTGTAACATGCCGACATGGGCCTTCAATAATTACATCGACTCTTTGACTTTCCTAGAAGCACTTAAACATGTGTTTGACCTATCAAATGGGCAAGAAAGCCATTCTTGATAATTACAAAAATAATAATTATTTTCTTTTACAAGTACAAAGATCAAAATTACATTTATGAAGACCAAACCTAGTTACACTTTCTTCAACACTCCCTCTTAACTAGGGAGGTATTCATACATCACTTTACAAGGTGTTTGGACATTTTCAATATGAAGAATTCAAATAAGAGAAATCGGATTAGCAATCCATCTATTATAGCATCATAGTAACCAACATTGTTTTCAGTGTAAGGCCTTGACTGAAAAATCTATCTCTCATTAGATTAGAGCACAATGTTGACGAGACCAATGACTATAAACACCTTCATCATTGTCTCTCAAGGTACATACCTACCTAGGTGTTCACTAAGTATGACCTTCTACTACTATTCTTGACTTTGGTTCCCAACCCTTAAAGAATATTGGTCCTCTTGCCTACTCTTATCTTGGATGCCCTACACATCGTCCAAAAACATCGGATGCCAGATGATTACCTAATCCTCCATTCTTTCTTCCCAAGTGAAGAAAATAATGTTGTGTCTATTTCTCCCTCTCAACTAGGGAAGATATTCCCATTCCTATAAAGGAATGTGCCCAAGCCCCCTCTGACTAGGGACTTGCCCAAGCTCCCTCTTAATTAAGGACTTGTCAAATCTCCCTTTTTAAATTAGGGACTCTTATTTTCATCAGCAACTTCTTTTTTTAGTTCCTTCCACTGCTTGATAAATTTCTTTCCTTGATGTCATAAGATTCAGTTGAGCTTCTTCCTTGTAGGGAATTATTCATCCATCACTTTCCTTCTTGGTTCGTCATGTCATTCTTCTCTTCATGGAAAGTGGCTTACTTGATACATATCTAGAACCTTCTTCATATGAATACTCCTTTCTCATCATGCTCCTTTCCGAAATTTCCATCCTCCACATTAATGCTAGTTGTACTTACACTTACAACTCTTGTTCCAGTAGCCCTACATGAACCCATCTAGATATTATTCAGGAAAACAATACATAACATTAAATCAAACAATACCTTACGAGATGACCCTTCATCATGACATTTTTTTGGCTTGAATCATCAACATCCTGCATGTTCACATCTCCAAGGCCTTTCCAAGTGTCAAGGGTTCTTTGATGTTTCTCTTCCTTTGTCAGAATTTTCATGCCTTCTTCCAGAAGATGTCTAAACAAATCTACTGGATGTTGATTCCTAGTTTCCATGGTGTCCTTTTATCTTTGATATATTTATCTCATATGCTTCTTTATAGGTTTCCTATTTAATCACCTCATACTCCATACGAGGTCATTTTTCATATTGACTTTTATTAGTGCGTGAACCATGCCTTCATGCACATCCTTAATGAAAGAGATCTTCCTTGTTCTTGACCATGCTACCAGAGCACTTCCCCATGCCCATTAACACAAGTGATGACATGACTTAACTAAAACATAGATGCATACATACCTCATCTTAGTTATTTCCTTAAGCATTTCATATTCCTTTAACATCTTCCTTGATTGAGATTACCTCAATCTCCTTTTCTTTGCTACATCTTTCCTGTCTATATATCATCCTTTATTGAAACCCCATAAGTGGAATTCACATCAAGACATATGCTTTTTCTAAAAATCATGAACCTTCTATTGAAGATTCCATCAAAGGATCCTTATCGTCCTCATCCTGCAAATGATCCTTTCTGCTGATGATAGAGGCCTTCTAAGATTATTCTTCCTTATCAGGATCATTCCTTTATGCATAGATGAGGTCATTCAATGACTACTTCCTTTCTACCTAGAATATCTTTATCTGAGATATTTCTACACAATGCTCCTATATTCCTAAAGATGTCATTCTCACAAATCATGCATTCTATCCTACTTCTACATGTTCCTATGATACCCAGAACTTTAAAGAAGACTTATGTGAAGAATTTGATCTCAATCATAGTAAAGATCCATAGGGGTTTCATCTTCTGCTTCTTCTCTTCTTCTTTTAATTCTTGGGTAATGTGGGCTCCTTCTCATTTCCTTTTATTTTTTTCCTTCTTGAACTTAGGACAATCTCTTTTATAGTGTCCATATTCTTAGCAGCCAAAGCATTGGACTTTGGACATATCTCTTTTACCCTTTCTCTGTGGACCAGACTTTCCAAATTTCCTTTTCTTGTGGCCATAGTGGAAAATGCTTGCTCCTATGATTCCACATCATCCTCGGCTTTGAGTCCAATCTCCTCAATTTTGCGTAGAGACCAAAGTTCATTCTGCGGGGTAGTTTCCTTCTTGCCATATATACTTGATGTGAAGTTGCCCCATTCCTCAGGTAATGCATTGAGCACTACAATAGTCATTTCTCTGTCTGACATAACTTATCCTAGTTCTTGTAGTTGGTCTCATCTTCGAGATATTAATGAAGTAGGGATCTATTCCTTCTTCCTTGTATATATTCATCTTATATAATTCATTACGCAATGAAATCACTTCTCCAATTACACTGACTGAGAATAGCTCCACCAGTTTATCATAGATTTCTTTAGATGTTTCAAGTTTGGAAACATAAGAAATGAGAGGGTCCTTGATGGATTCTATCAGAATCCTTTGAGCCCTTGTTTCATCCTTATTATACTTTTCTAGGGCTTAAGTTTGATCCTTTGTAGGAACAATGAAATTTCTTTAGATGTAGTCCATAACTTCCTTTTCTTTGAGAAGTAAATCAGTCGAAGTAGATTAGTCCTCTATTTCCACGTAAGGAAATTGGCAGTCCCAACCAATTTGTTGCTTTTCTTACAAAAACACATTTTAATATGTTCAGAAGAGGACATAAAAATACTTACTAGAGAGAGTTGTTGTGAAGAGATCTGTTGCTTCCTTGAAGATTTGATGATTTCACTTCTTAGATATTGGATTTCTTGAAGATGTTTCCTTTAAGGTGCCTTATGAGAGATTTTCTTGGTGATAAAAACTCCTCACTGTATAGATATGGAGATCTTCAATGTTGAGCCTAGATCTTGGGTGCCTGTATTTGAAGATGAAGGATATTTGATGGAGACTCTTCTTGGATGAACCTTCTTGTAGATGCCTTTAGATGGAGGGATTTCTTATTTTAGTAAGAACTTTGTTCCCAGGATGGTAGTTCTTCTTGATGAGAGGAAATAGTAATCCTTCTTGCCTTTGATGGATCTTGAACCCTTGCTTGTAGATTTGATGGTTCAATTTTTGTGTGTCATTGCTTCTTGATCCTGATGCTTCAATCATCTATGTGTTCTTGAGATTCCTTTCCTTGATGTGCCATCTTAGCTTGGATACCATGTTCAAAAATCTAGGGCATCTAGGTTAGGATGAGATTCTTCTGACGATGATAACTATTTGTGAGATACTTTTTGTTATTGTGTTTTCTTCTCAAATGTGTACGAAAAGAAACCACTTAAAGTTGTAGATGACAAACAACCCTAACAATGAAGATGTTTGCTAAACATTGTAGATCTGCAACAAATGATAGAAATAAAACCTGCCAAAGCCTTGATCTATGCCACAATCATAGTTAAATAACAAAATGGAATAGTAAAATAGCGCAATTAACTCTAACAGAAACCATATATAAATAATATATTTTATTAAATAACACCTATGAAGGGAACAAATAATGCTACCAGTACCCCTCTATGGGATGGGTTCTTGGCTATCCTCAAATGTCTTCAGCTTTTGTAGAGTCTCTCTCCTCTATAATGTGTAAACCCAGCAAATAAAATGTTTGAGCTGAGTAAGAACTCAGATGGAAAATAAAAATGGTGTGCGATAGTGATAATAATCAGAGTTACAACAGTGAGTACAACAATGAAAATAATCAAAAGTGAATAATGAATGGAAAATCACTTTATTTATAACAAAATATTAGGCTATCCTCAAATAATGAGAAATAATAAAATATTATTAACCCCATTCTAGAAATAACAATTTGGAATATTTTATTATATTTGGTTAGAGGCAAAAAAATATTTAAACTTTTATTTAGAAATAATAAATAAATAAATGATTTATTTATCATCTCAAGAAATATGGTTAAGGAATAATAAACAAATAATGATTTATTTAATTATTCTTCAGGGATTTGGTCAAACTTGACAAGGAATAATAACTAATTAGTGATTAATTAATTATTCTTATAGAAAAATAAGATAATTAATGATTTATCTATTTAACTATCATAATTGGGTCAAATGTGACAAGGAACATTAATTAAACAATGGTTTAATTAATTATTCCTAGAAGATAATTAAATAAATAGTGATTTATTTAATTATTCTTCATGGGTTTAATTATAAATGACTTAACAAATGTGGTTTATTAAGTAATCTCTCAGAGTGAAATCAATTTTACTATGGTAAAATTGGACCTACATGGTGTACTTTGATCCATCTAGTAAATTATCATGGCTATATGATAAATTTTTGTGATAATAGATTGCCCCCCAATGTACAAGTGTTAGGAGCAAAACGTATGACCGAAGTACGTTGCAAGGACACAATCACTAGACAACAAAGTGGAGAGAAAGAGAGAGACCAATAGAGTTGAAGTGAAAGAGGATAGTGATAGAAGGAGTGAGACTAATGAAAGTCTCCTTTTTTATTGTGGTACTTAATCTAAGTGAGGCGGGGGAGGCATACCTATACCCGCCGAGATAACGTAGTACAAAATAATGATGCACTAAGAAACATGAAATTGAGAAATAAAATACATGTTGAATGTTAGATGATGTGCTAGCATAACTAAGCCAGAAAATAGTACAATGTGTCCCATATACATAATGCACCTGGAAAAAACATGAGCTAGGACTGAATACAATAACATCTGAGTACATGATATATAATGGCCCTTACCTCGAAAAATGGGTGGGAGGAAAGGTAGAACAACCAAACAAGCCTTGCTGAATAGGAATGGGCTCTACAAAACTAAATGGATCATCTGAAGGAGATGTGCATGCTATGAGTGTTATAAGCGGCTAGAACTGAACCCATCAAATATGTGGAATTGCATCTAAGGTTGTAGTATAATAGGAAGGTATCTGGGCATGTGGGGGGCTACCTAAAGGGTCACCCCCTCATGAGGTCTGAAACAACTCTCACACACTCGAGAATCACTAGCACAATCTGCTGCATCATTGGACCGTCAAGTGTATGAATCACGAGCATGAAACAACCAAGTTAAAGGGAAATGATGATTCCCTTTTCTTTATCCAAGGCACCAAGCGAGAGTGGAAGATGGAACCAAGATACACCACCCTCTAATTCATTCTTATGGAATAAAGGAGTTGATGTCGATAAAATAGGGTCCACTATAAATGAGGCAATGAGGATCCTCAACTAAGGCACTAGGGAAAATAGTAATGTGACTCATGGACTGACACCAGGGATAATGGGAAAAAGTGGGATTAAGGGACAAATAGACGGCTTCCCTTGTGAGAGCATAAAGTGCATGGTTGACCTGGCAGCGACTGACTCGACTTCGGAGGGGATGGTGGACAATATGACTGGAGGAAAAAATGGGAAACATTGGATTAACGATATGCAAATATGGATGGAATACTATGACATGATGTAATGGAACGTGAAACAGACTCCATGGATGCAAAGGTGACTCATCGCGGATGCTCTAAACAATAATGACTAGATGACCCATGGCTTCCATCATGTCCTCATACGAATGGAATATGGGGGGATGAGAGGAATATTGGCTACATGATGCGGTGGTGGTACCTGGTGCATCTTCCTGAGAAAGAAGGTTCATATACATATCATTTGAAATGGTAGACAACGAGTTATTAGATGGAAGATCTATTGATGTTAAGGCCTAAGTTTCCGATGAGGGAGGTTCAATCGAAGCATGTACGGGAACCGTAGAGAGGTTTTCCTGCGAGGATTTTAAGGATGATGATAGGTAAAGGATATGGACCATGGAGTCCATCATCTCGACATCGGGAGGAGGGATCACGATGGTAGGACTAGAGTCCCCTTGCTCTGGTATACTAGGGGTACTAGAATCCACATGTAGAGAAGTAGATGATCCACTACGAGTGGCCTCGTATTCACAAAGCGCTTGAAGGCAATCAAGAAATTTGTCGAGATGAGGGCAACAATGGGAATAATGACCATAATGATCACACAAGGTACAAGGGTGATTTGTGCGCAACATTTTGATATTATTGGTTGGTCCCAGTGAGGTAATTTGGCCCTCAAGGATATTTGGTTCAGGGAACATTTCATGAACCAAAGGTTTGAGACAAGGAAGCTTAAGACAATTATTGGTGGCATGCACAAAAACCTCACACAAAGCGCACTGAGGTGTCAGCTTTAGAGCTTTGGGGGTTGGAGGAGCTTGGGGAGCCCTGTCCTTAGGTTCTTTCCTCTTAGCTTTACCCCCCTATCTAGATGCTTTCATAAAAGGAGTGGGTTCCTGTTGAGGTTGCAATGGAAATGAAGTAGTGATAGGGGTTGTAGGGATTGGTTGAACTGGGGTCAACAAATGATATGGTCTAAGCTGACCAGGAAAAGTGTTCTCTTGGGGATCAATGTACTAGACTGGGATCCCCAAAGTCATATTAGGGAGAGTCAATGAAGCCATGACAGGGACATAAAAGATTCCAGGAGGAGGAAACAAGAAAGGCATTTGTCCTGTAGGGAAATGTCCCAGTGGAACAACTCTTGAATGGTTAAGACCTAGAGGAATAGTTAATGGTGGGAAAAAATGAGAGTCACCCAAAAACAGAGGAGGTCCTGGGGGGTGGATTCGGATGGCTCGGCTGAGATGGTAACAATAGGGTGCTAAAGAGCTGGTTGTTGATCAGATGTACCAAAGTTCTTGTGAGTAGCTCGTGACACTTGTAACATGCAAACACTTAAAGAGCTAGGCTCAGAGATGGGAGGGGGAGGACTGGGGAACGAACCTAATAATGAGGAATCTTTGTAGACTTTGGGTGAAGCACCAGTGAGATGGGTAGAATACTGCTTGTCATACATTGATAAATAATGGACTCAGGGGAGGTCAAGGATGACGATTCATAGTATTTCAATTGATCGATGTGAAAGATCTTCCCTTCATGGGGAAAGCACATCTTGCACAAAACCGTAGACGCGATGACTGACATGGCATAAGTGTAACTACGACCCAAAAAAATGTTGTAATCTAGAGGGCTTCAATAACCTCGATGTCTACATGAATGATCTTGCTCGCAAGAGTCACTTAAAAATTGTGATACATGCCAAGAGGCTGGGAGAAGTGATTGTCCCAAGCACGCAAAGTGATGGTGCATGGGGACAACTCAGGGGACTTGAGTTTCTTCCAAATAGAAGTGGACATCACGTAGGTGGATGCGCCTTCGTCAATAATGCATCAGGATATGATGGCATTACAAACTCAGATTGGTATCTGGAAAGCACAGATGGAGGTAATGGAGGATGTTCGGATGTATCGACGGGGAAAACAATCAAACGATCGTATGAGGGATCTACTGCGCCCAAAGTAGTAAGTAGAACTTTATTTTTAGATGGGCATGACTGTAGGACTTCCAACGTCGACATGGAAGCAAGTGATTGTGCCAAGCCGTCTACTATATTGTATGTATGGGCAGCGCGGTTAGAAGTCGCATTACAGCGTAATGGTCCCTTTGGGATCTTAGGAATTGACTCAACTTTAGGTTGAGGGATCTGTAGCAAACCATTTGGTGTCAAAAGAGGATCAATAGATGCTTTGGTTTTGGACTCAGTGGCGGACGAAGTCAATGCTTGTCATATTAATGCGACCGAGTTTGCATGTTGATATCAAAGGGACTAACCTCGTTAGAATTCATCATAAGGATCCGGTAGTCACCAGGATCAGAATGTTTAGGAAGGTGGGCTACATGACCTTGTTGAGGTTGAGCAGCAACAAATCCTTGCTGAGGGAAAGGATTTGTGAGCATGCCGTGTTGAGATGGCGCAGAATTCCGAGGCGATTTTTGTATGGGTGGTTGACCTCTAGAAGCTTCTTAGGCTTCCCACATTTGGTGCATCTGGGGTAAGAGGGGATACTCATGGGTATAATGGCCATGTACACCATAACATGCATAAGACTTGTTTGTGTGAATAGCCTTGGTCTTCTTAGGTTGGTCACCCTGTTGTTGGTTGTTTGTGTTAGGCTAGTTCCCCTAGGGTTCATTAGGTTGATTACCTTGGTTACCCTTGTTACCTTTCCCCTTATTCTTTTTATTTGAATTTTGGGGATTGGTCGCACTCTACTATGTAAACACTTTAGCTTGAGGGGGTGGTTGCTGCTGGGGTTGAGGATGCATGGGAGGCTACGACGCTAATGCCTGAGGGCCTGGAGCACTCGATGGTGCATATGTATAAGATGGGGAAGGAGCAACACTCTGGTAGACAGGTTGAGCACTAACTAGCCTTGAAATTTGTTGATGTGGTTGGGTAAATGTGTAAGAGGTGCTTTGTCCCTAATACACGCTGCTGGAAGGAGGGGTATAAGCATTAGAGGAACTGGTGCCCCCCTACGGATAGCCATAACTTTGCTGAGTATATGGTAAAGGATTTGAAATAGCTCCAACAATATCGTAGGTGGCATGAGATGCCCCCAGTGCATTGGCACCACCAGGACGAGAGAGGTCTGGTATCACAGTATAGACATAATCGGATTAAGCATAAATCAAGTCATATCTCAGAGTAGTCTACAGATCCTCTTTCTCTATCTAAGGAAAATGAGATGTGATATCTTTGGCAATAGGTGATAAAAGATTCCTAAGAAACTAATCGAGGTAGGCATGGTCTTCCAAGGGTGGAGCACAACACATGATCCTCCTTCTACGCCATTCTTGGACATGATCGGAATGGCAGGTGGTAGAGGACTGACAAAATGCAGTCAAGAGCTCTGTACGAGTGTTGTATCAAAGAAGTAACTGAAAATATGAGAGGAACACTTTCGCAAGAATCAGGAGAATGGAATGTGAGGTGGTGAGCTGGTCTACATACCATTTTGTAGCATATCCAGTGAGTGTTCGTTGGAACAACCAAAGACGAATTGAATCATCACTGATGGAATTGGATGAACACCACATATGGAAGGAGCAGATGTGATTAATAGGGTCCTCTCCATAATTACCCTCAAACTTGGGAATGTCAGAGGGAAGCTTAGTCGGCATAGCTAGCCAACCAACATTGTGGTGTATAGGGTCATTAATCAACTGTTTAAAATCTAGGAGGCTTAACCCAGCCATGAAAGTTAGCGTTGGAGCTGCGGGAATGATTCAGCTAGATGTGACCATCATGATAGAACTGGAGCCAACACCGGGTTGGGTTCCTACACTGGAAGTGGGTCCTGACATGATGACGATATGCAATGAAGCAAGCTCGGACTCAGATGAACCAAAAGAGGAGTCAGTATGGAGACTCGGGGGACTATGAACTCAGACCCTGCGGGGAGGAGTAATATGCCCAAGTGGAAACTGGGGATGAAAGCCTAAGAGTCTCTACGACAAATGCCTTGGTGGCACAATGGTGGTAAGACAAAAGTGACATGGAAATGGCAAAGGGAGATCAAGGCAATGTTTTTGTCTCTGTGTAGGGAGATAAATTAATTAATTTAAGTCTTGGCTTGGCGGTGTAAACCAAGCACTCTTTGCTTAAGGTGTGCTTGTGTGTGCAAGTGTGTTTATTAATTAAACTTAGATCATGTTTGAAAAAAGAAAAATATTGTTGAAATAAATTGAAATTAAAAACGGAAAATAAACAACGAATCTACTTTCTAAACCCCACCCAAACTGGGCTTGCAAACACTATGTTGGTTGGTGGCGAAATCAAATGAAAACACACAAAAAGGGCCAAGAGATCTCAATATTAGTGTGACTGGGATCAAATGACACTATGCTGCTGGAAAGTGGTGTAGAATCAACAAAAAACTAGAGTGGAAAATCGCTGCAAAATGATAGGGAGATGGGTGTCAAACCTAGGGCAACCAATGGAACCCTAAGGAAAATGACCAAACAAGGTTTAAGATTAAATTTTGGATGGAAACAACCTATCTTTGAATATATGAAACAGAAAGGTACAATTTTGGAAAATATGGTTGAAAGCTCTGCGAAAACTCAGACTTCTTAATCACCTAAACTCCTCCTATAAAGGTGGAAGCATATTAGAAGCCCTAAGGGGCTAAATTCCACTTTGACGAGAAAATCAGAGTAGATCAAGGCTTAACCGGGGTTAGACAGTGGTCAACCAACCCAACAGACAACTCTTGACAAAACCTAGAAATAGATCAGAAAAAATCCTAGAAAACCTAAAATCGGAGGTACTAACTAGATTCTTGGGATATCGCACTTTTTGGGCCAAAAAGTGCACACTGGACATCCAAATCACATTGTTTGGGCATAAAAGTTTGACTTATTCTCCTTAATTCTCAGTCGGTAAGTCTGGAAAAAAATTGTCGTCTCTGTTGCGGTTGCCTCTTGTGACCTGCGGAAAAGACCAGAAAACTTATGGAAGTTAGAAACTTGACTGATCTAGGGTTACAAAGCTAATAAAAAACATTAAGAGGCTAAAAGAAGAAAAAACCTAAGCTGAAAACTGAAGGTCAACTAGGTTTTTGGATCATAATTAAAAATGCAATGGAGTCACCAATTTATTTTGGCAACAATAAAAAATCCCCAGTGGAGTTGCAAATTTTGTTATTGTGTTTTCTTCTCGAATGTGTATGAAAAGAAACCACTTAGCTGTGGATGAAAAAAAACCCTAACAATGAAAATGGTTGCTAAATATTGTAGATTTGCAGCAAATGATAGAACCAAAACCTGCCAAAGCCCTGATCTATGCCACAATCATAGTTAAACAACAAAATGGAATAGTAAAATAAGCACAAGTAACTCTAATGGAAACCAGATATATAAAGAATATATTTTATTAAACAACACCAGTGAAGGGAACAAATATTGTTACTGGTCCCCCCTCTATGGGATGGGTTCTTGGCTATCCTCAAATGTATTCAACTTTTGTAGAGTCTCTCTCCTCTATAATGTGTAAACCCAACAAATAAAATTTTTGAGCTCAGTGAGAACTCAAATCGTAAAGAAAAATGGTGTGTGACAGTGATAATAATCAGAGTTACAACAATGAATGCAACAATGAAAATAATTAAAAGTGAATAATGAATGGAAGACCCTTCTATTTATAACAAACTATTAGATTATCCTTGAATAATGAGCAATAATAAAAATATTATTAACCCCATTCTAGAAATAACCATTTGGAATATTTTATTATATTTGGTTAGACGGAAAAAGTATTTAAACTTTTATATAGAAATAATAAATAAATAAATGATTTATTTACCATCTCAAGAAATATTGTTAAGGAATAATAAACAAATAATGATTTATTTAATTATTCCTAAGTGATTTGGACAAGGAACAATAACTAATTAGTGATTAATTAATTATTCCTAGAGAAAAATAAGACAATTATTGATTTATCTATTTATTTCTCATAATTGGGTCAAATCTGACAAGGAATATTAATTAAACAATGGTTTAATTAATTATTCCAAGAAGATAATTAAATAGATAGTGATTTATTTAACTATTATGCATAGGTTTAATTATAAATGACTTAACAAATGCAGTTTATTAAGTAATTTCTCACAGTGAAAGTAGTTTTACTATGGTAAAATTGGCCTTACATGCTGTACTTCAATCCATCTAGTAAATTATGGCTAGATGATCAACTTTTTGTGATAACATTTTTTACTTTTTATTATTAGCAAAATCTTCTCTTATTATTAACAGTGTGTGTTCTCTTACTTCATCAAATAATTACCAAAACCAAAAGAGACAAGAACACAAGATGTTGGCTCTCAGCCAAGGAAAAACCTCTCTCTCTCCTATAGAGGAAAACCCTTCTGAAAATTTATCTTATTGAAGATTCAATTGACAAATGCCAAACCCTAGACCCTTGACAAGTAGATCCTCCAAGCACAAGACACAGTATCTCTTTCTTTTGTCCTTTAACTGATGCCTCCTTCTCTACTACAACCTGGCCTCTTCCTTCGCTCTTCTTTCAACAAACTGATGGCACTTTCTGCAGAAACCCTAGGTCTCCTTAGTTACCTCTATTTTGGTATCTTCCTTTCCTTCTCAACCTCTATTGGCATTCTTCCTTCTTCTCAATACTTATATTAGAGAATGGGGCTTTTCTTAGGGTATATCTTCATGTTAGAGGTTTATCCTTTTAACCTTATTGCAACTCTGATTTCTTCACACATGTGGCTGATCTAGGGCTTGAAATATACCCTTTTACTTGCTCCCTTTCTTCGCTTTATTTGGGACCCACTTCACTTGAGATGAAGGCCTATTAGGATCCTCTTCTTAGCCCAATCAAACATTATTATGTTTCTACACTTATGAATGTCATGTGACCACAGAAATACCCTTATTCCTTCACATGTGTGACAAAATTTGGATCCAAAACAATCCTTCAAAACTCAGATTCCTTTCTCTCCTTCTTCGTTGGCCTAGAAGCACCTTCTTTCTCTTCTTCGCATCTCCTTCTTGACTCTCTTTCTCGCTCATTTCAGAGATCACTTGATGATCCTTTTGTGAATTCAAACTTCCCTATATATAGGAGTCTGTCCCTCCTACTTGAGCCAACTTGAGCTAGTGAGGCCGAATTGACTTTAAGTGCACCAAAAAATCATTATTTGAGCTGAAATGAAGAGGTCACTTGTCTTTTCTTTGTAGGATCACCTTTGACATATGTCTTTGACTCTAGTACATATATTTACATAGTGTAACATGCCCACATGGGTCTTGAACAATTACATCAACTCTTTGACTTCCCTAGAAGCACTTAAACAGGTGCTTGACCTATCAAATGGGTAAGAAACCCATTCTTGATATTTGCAAAAATAGTAATTTTCTTATTTTATAAGTACAAAGATCAAAATTGCATTTATGGAGACTAAATCTAGTTACACTTTCTTCAACAAGTTGTAGAGCGCTCCTTATTTAACCCAAAATTGTAGAGCACTCCTTTTTCATCACTATGAGAGCTTCTCCATTAAAAATTAAGGTGTGTGTAAATTCTATTTGATGAATGTTTATATGGATATACATAAAAAAAAAAAAAAACATACTTACATGCCAAACACAAATATAACTATTCTTTTGTCGATCAGACAATGGTTACATCCTTGAGCTTATCTTGATTGTTGATTCCCCAAATATTCGGTAATTAGTCGGATATGGGCGCCGTAAAAATTTTGACGTGCCCATGTATGTCTGTTTACCAAATATTCGGGGAATTGACAATCGAGATAAGGATGCCTTGGTTACATATATAGAATAGATCACCACGTACATCTCATAGAAGTGGATCTGATTGACTAAAAATAACTAACCTAAAAACGCACAATAATTAATAACCTGTAACACATATATAAGAATTAATTATAACTCGCTTCCTTAATTCTTACATTACAAATATCAAATCACAAATTGCAATACTATAATAACAACATTGATCTTTGTCTCCTCTGGTCTTCATTAGCACTTCTACTCACTCTGAAGTCTCATGAATTATGCTCTTTCTCCACCACAACTTAAAGCTTCCCATTGAACTCATTTAAGAGACAACTGATTCTGACCATCATTGGCATACTTTGTAGAATTGAAAATATTGACATACATGTCTCATCGAGGCTTCCACAAGAAAAATAGTCAAGTAACTTAATCACTCTATGGACATATCTCCATTTTCTGAATACATGGCCTTCTATTGCATTCATAAGTTATCTAGG
Source organism: Pinus taeda (assembly GCA_000404065.3). Classification (NCBI taxonomy): domain Eukaryota; kingdom Viridiplantae; phylum Streptophyta; class Pinopsida; order Pinales; family Pinaceae; genus Pinus; species Pinus taeda. The sequence goes on from APFE031160403.1 coordinate 78,117, forward strand.
AAGGAAGTCCAGATACTAAACATATTCAGAAGTCAATCATACAATGTGACCTCTTAAACACACACAAAAATAACCTATAAGTTGATGTTCATGACTCCACACAACGCCACCATCTTACAACAAATCATAAACATAATTAAAACAGTGATGTGTCCTTGTGTCATCGTAAACATCAAGAACAAACAATTTGATGGTGCATAGAAGGTAAACTTGGTGGTCAATGCTGGTCCCTAAAGGGCCAAGGTGCGTTGGGCCTTAAAAGCTTAGAAATGTAGCTGTCAAGAGTAGAAACTCAGGGATTTCATAGATTCATTCTTAAGGCTTGAATGAAGTGATTGGATTATGCCACATAGATTTCATAGATCTTTGGCTTGTGTTATTTGATTGTGCAGGTTCTAATTATAGTGATTGGAGATAGGATTGGAGCATACAAGTCAAGCAATGAACGAAGCTTATGTCGAATTCCAGGTAGGCCTCGTCCCATCATTCAATTAATTTAAGGAAAACATTGTATACTTTGCTTTTTGTTGTTCTAGGTCAGTCCACCGGGCCTAGGGAAAACACCTTTTTTCCATAGTCGTAGATTTCGTATAACAAATTGGCGACCATACTAGGGGTTGATTCATTCCCCTAGTGTTTTTCCTTGTCCTTAGTACTTGTTTTGCCTCTTGTTTAGACCTTGATTGTCTCACTCAGTCCTGAATAAACCTAAGAATACCCTTTCATTGAGATTTAGTTACATTTTTTGCGTCAAAACTTGATTACCCTGATTAGCGCATCCCTTGGTCTAGAGATAGTGCATTGCAATGCACTCTAGCCTTCTATGCACTTGCGTCACAATGCAACCTAGCCCTTTCATCACCTACAATGATCCCTGTTTGATGCAAAAAAAATTACTTTTTATGATTTTCTCTCTGGTTAACTTTCGTCCAGTTGGTCCTCCTTGTGTCCCCAAGTGTGTTTTAGTCTCTGAATAGCCTTCACTTGGTTTTCTTTTGGTTTTTATAGCCTTTGATGAGAATTTGTTTAGATTTTTCTTTGTTCTTTTCAATTAGGTCATTAGCAAATTGATTTTTTCATTATTGGATTGATTGAAGGAATTGGTGTTATAGTCATCATTCCGAATAGTTTCTTTATTAGTGCTTAGGCAAATACATTAGTTTTCATCTGAAAAAATAAGTGGAATACAAAAGAAAAATATTATGCTTCATGCATTTCATATAGGGCTTATATTTTTATTGGAATAGTGAAGTTGAGGATAAAGATTGTTGCATCACTTGTTTGTTGCATTGTTTCTTGATTTCATTTTTCCCTACTTAGGTAGGCCTTTCATTGTTAAAAGGAAAATGAAAAGAGTTATTTTTGTCATATTAGTTGCATCATAGGTGTGTTCAAGTGACATCAATTTTTGAGCCTTGAAACTAAAACATAATTCAAGATCAACTCTAAAATTAATTTAATCAACCTTAAGGAGCATTTGTAACATTAACACAAACATCTAGAGGTCTAGTCTAGAGATGTGTTCTGAATTATTTAAACATAGGAGCTATCATTTTTTATCATCGTTACAATCTGGGGGTGATATCTCGTTCCATGTATGTAAGTGTATCAGACCGTTCTCCACATACCTTTGGGTATATAGGATGACACTCTACACATGACAAGTATATGGGAACACTCTCATCAAACAGTTACACATTAGACATCACTACTATGGACTACACTTCCATGTACCATCGAGTATATTTTGGAAGTCTGCCATAGGTTTCTATCCTTACCATAGGTAACTAAGTCATTTACCTTGTAAATTGTGATACACCAAACATAGCGTTTAGGTAGATTTCCTCCCCATACATAAATCCTTGGTTTACCAAGGTGGTATATTGTAGTTCAGAATTGCTTGGTAAACCCTTTTTCCTAATTACCCCTCTTTATTTTTATTTGTGTCTTTAATTTATAAAATCAATTAATTGACCATGGAACAACACCCTCCTCATGGAACAACTCCTTAATAGATCTTAGGTTGAGACTAATGGCAATAGTTCCTGAGTCTACCAATCAAGGAAACCCTTCTGATGAGAATCCTGGTCCTTTTCCTTCTTTTGGAAATATTGGTGCTCCTTATATGGCAACATTTTTCCTTCTTGAATTTACGATGGATTTTCCAATTTAGTTGTTTTCGACCCCTATGGTTACGAATGTACAAACTGCTCCTCAATCAAATTCTCCTTCACCTAAAAATATCAACCTCAATTTGATCCTAAAGTTGACCCTTTTCCTTCTTCACCTGTTGTTTCTTCATCCCTTTCTTCCTCCTCGCCTGGTGAAAGTCTTGATGCTAGTAACCAAGAAGCTAAGAAAAATAAGAAGAGGATGAAGAAGAAGAAGTAAAATAAGAAGGGGGCAACCAAGTCTTGATGCTAGTAACCAGGAAGCTAAGAAAAATAAGAATAGGATGAAGAAGAAGAAGTAAAATAAGAAGGGGGGCAACCAAGAAACCATTGTTACAAATGCAACTAGTATGGGAAAATCTTCCAATCAGCCCTGCAAAGTTAAATTCCCTTGCAAGTTATGTAAGGGTGACCACCTTCTTAGATATTGTCATGGTATTCCATGGATATTGGAAGTGTATCCTACAGGCTCACATCAACCTTTGTCAGCAGCCTCTCAAGATCATGCTGGTGATAAACTATCACCTAGTGATAGTAAGGTCCATGGGAAAAAGGGTAAAGTTAAGTTTCATTGTAGGTTATGTGAAGGGAATCATTCTATTCACCTTTATCCTTATATGGATGAAGCCTAAAATTTTTTGGAAAACCTTACAACTTCTCAGCCTCATCTTCAGACTAGCTATTGAAAGCCTTCTCCCAATCCTCCACTAGTTGATGATGTGATTGATCAAAATCTTGATGAAGTGGTTACTCAGAATCTATCTCCAGTTAATCCCACTCTCTTTGAACATGAATCCCATGGGTCTGGTCTCAACCGATCATTGGTTAAGAAAATGGTTGACTCAACTCCACCTTCAATTGATCATACCTTTCCCATACATAGTGAACTTCACACTACTCAGGTTCTTCTCATTTCTTTAGGGTCCAATGAACTAGGGGGAAATCCTCTCATTCTAATGGCACAGGGGGAAAATCCTCCCGTTCACATGGCAAAGGAGGGAAATACTTTTATTCCCACAACACAGGGGAGTAGTTCTCCCATTCCCATAGCACAAGGGGGCAGTTCTCCCTTTCCCTCAACACCACTTCCTTTGATTGGAGTGGATTGGCAAGATATTTTCTTCCTCCTTCTATGCCCTTCTAGATCATATTATGGGCTTATAATATGCTCAAACATGGCATAGTCATAGATGAAGGCTCATATATTAGTATTATTTCCTCAACTACTTCGCAAGCTTTTGGTTCCCCACAACTTGTTCCCATTACCCATAGTCTCTTGGCCTTTAACAGAGGAACCATTCAACCTTTAAGGATCCTTCCTGAGTTGCCTATTACTTTGGGAGGAAAGACTATCTATATCAAGGCGATGGTAATTCAAATCTCTTTGGATTTTAATTTACTCCATGGGCGTTACTATGTTTATTTCATGGGAGCTCTTGTCTCTTCACTCTTTCATGTGATGTGTTTCCCATATTAAGGAAGAATTGGGACCATTGACTAGCTTTCATTCATTGGTCCTAATTTGAATCCCAATCAACCAACTTCCCTAAATTGTGCTTATATTCAAGGTGTATCTTTCGCACAATAGATTAATTATGTGGCAACTTGTTCCATGCATGCGTCTACTCATGATCTAGTAGGTGATATAGTGCATCATTTACTGGGGACAGTGTAGTTTGGTCTTTCGATTGGATCCTTTGATACCTTCTAGAGTGTTTTTCTCCCATCTAATGAGAACCTCTTAGAATCCATGGCCTCCTATAGGTCATGATCAAGGTACCAGAGCATAGTTCCTTTTCTTGTGTCAAGGTCTTTAAAAAATGAAACAAGGCCCCAGAGTAGAGTTTCTTTTCTTGTGTCAAGCTCCTTAAAAAATGAAATAAGGTTCTCGGAGCATAGTTATTTTTCTTGTGTCAATATCGTTAAAAAATGAAACAAGGTACCTTGAGCATATTTCTTTTCTTGTGTCTATCTCATTAAAAAATGAAATAGATATCCTTCCAATTTGAGTCTTTTATTAGATCTCATAAATTCTGAGTCGAGTGTTTCACTTGATCTCATAAATGAACCTTCATTCCATCTACTTGATAGTAATCAATAGTCTACTTAGGTGAATGAAATGAGTATTGGGGGGCATGTGCCTAAAATTGAGTCATTATGTTAGGGGTATGCAAACTTATTTCAAGCTTGTGTAAAAATGAAACGAATTCCAAGCATGGTTTCCCATGTTTCAGGTTTGTATAAAACTAAAACCATTCTAATCCTATTCTCGTGATTGTCATTTTTATTAGCTTGTTTCTACTAGATGGGCGTTAGTTTTATCATTCCATCTTCACCATGTGCTTGGCTAATCATATGCTTCCCCTTGGTTGTTTTCCCCTTTCCTAAGGAACCATTGTGATGAGTGGTCTTATTAGCCCACCTCTTGACCTCTACGTGTTTTGAGCAGTTCCATCATGACCGTAACTAGTTTCTACCCATTTGATACCACTCATTCCTCTAGGAGGATTCCTCTTTCAACTCTTTTTAGGCTCCCAAAATATGAAAATATTGTCAAGCACTTGTCTTGAGAACTCGTTAAAGTAAATGAAAATGCGTCTACTTAGTATAAGTTTAACTCTCTTCCAAAATGAGATAGACTACTTACGAAAAAGGAATAGCTTAGTTGAACATGGTTAAGAGGTTCACTTGGGTATTGTGTTCCGCCCTTTTGAATTCAAGAGACTAGCTATGAAAAGAAACCTTTCGAGTTTTATTTTTTCACCTCTTTTTCAAACTCTCTAAACATGAAAAAGATGTTGATTTTTCACCTTTGTTGGACTCGTAAGAACATCAAACAATGATGGACTCGTCAAACATCACAAGACCAAACCACTCTTTCTCTAGGTTCATTAAATATTCTAAGAGGGATTCATCGAAAGGGTGTGTTAGAGCCTAGATTGACCTTAGGCTGAAGGGAGGCAATCCTAGGATAACCACAAACCAAGCTTAACATAGTAGCTAGCCCTACCAGGTCGGGAGAGGGGGCTCTCCTTGTCAATCTCTGTTGAGATGACTGAAATGAATATGGATTTTAGGCTAGGTATAGTAGCTCTAGGGTTTTTGGTTGTTTTTGATGAGTTGTTTGTTGGATCAAATGGAGCAGGCAGCTTTGGGTCCGGGAAATCAAGCCATAATTGCAGGGTGTTCTGTGGGCCGAGATAGGTAGGTGTTTTATCACTTAGAATTGAGTGAGATGGTAGGTCTAAGACTGTTGAGGGCTTGAGGAGGGCATGCAAAAGTCATGAATCCTCTTCAAACAGCTGAAAACATAAAAAACTAAATGTATTCCCAAGGCAGAGCACTGTTATCAATGTATTCTACCTATCTATCTTGATTCATTTAGTTAAGAAGAATGAAATAGATTTTGGCACATATAACACATGATAAAAAATAATGACAAAAGGAGAAACAATGCCAAGACACATTACCACAAGAATCCCACAAAAATAGTTGCAAACCCTGGTTTATTTCCTTGCCAAACTATTGTAGTGATGTACAATGAAGCTCAAAGCATCCACAAGAGTCCAACCTTTAAAAATGACTAAGAAAGTACATAATATAGGCATCAAACCACCTGTGCTAGCCTTCAGGGGTCGAATCCATGAGAAGAGGAATGGTTCCAACCATATCTAAACTAGGAACATGAATATAAGCAGTCGAACAACTTGCCTCTAAACCAAGGAAACTGATACATTTATCCCCAAACCACCTCAAAATGATGTATCTACCCTCAAGAGTCATTTTAAAATTACATTTACATAACATAGCATCATTTACATTCATATATTCATCCAAAATGTGAGTAAAAGTCAAGTTGTAGAAAAACTAGGCGAAATTTTGACTTTTGAGCAAAACTGGCAAAATTCTTTCTATGCGCAACGCATTGATCCTATGTGTAGCACCTTTTCAAACCTAGTTTTTGAGGCCTTCCCCTTAACCAACTTGAGCCCACGATGGATTTTTGGAAAGGTATGCCTGTCTCGTTTCTGGAACAACTTGGATTTCTACATTTGAGGTCATTTCCCCCCTCAAAAGTGGAATCTTCCAAGACTACTTCCCATGTTTTTAAAAAGTGACAGAGAGGTCATTATTTGATGGTTTTTTTACCTTTTGGTGACCTAGATCTGCTCCAAAATTGATGAAACTTTTTGGGTTTACTTATTTTTTCATTCCGAATCCAAATATTCAAGCTATTCTTCCAACAAGTGCCCCAATCAAAAGCCCAGTGTTGGTGGCGCTGCACACCTATTGCAATTTCCTGTGTTGCAAAATTTAAAATTTGAAACTTACAAAATTTTACCAAAATTTTCCCAAAATTGGCACAAGGCACCCTCATGCATTGCTTTGATGAGCTAATGAAGCATCAGCTAGGATTTCTAGCTTGTTTTGCTCCTTTCTGCTTCTCAAAGCCTTCCTCAACCCTGCCTTAAGCTTCTTCATCCTTATAATGCATATTTTTCTCCGCGAAACATATAGTGATAGGGAATGTGGCGAAGCATCTTCTTTTCTTTATTGGCCTTCTCAAGAAACTTCTTAAGGTGTATGTTAACCCTTTCTAGCTAGGTTTTCCGATCATTCTCAATCTCTTGCTCAATGGAGGTCATCTTGACCTTTGTCTTCTTTGCCTTTTTCCGGTTCTCCTTGATAATTTGCAACTCCATGAGGACTTGCTTGTTGATCAATTTCTTATTTTTTTGCTCAAGATAATTGATGATCCACTTTGCCCTCTCTAAATTGACTAACAAGGCTTGAATGTCAGCCTCTTGCTTCTTGATGATCATATATTTGGTTATCTTTGTACTTTGAGTCTCCACATCAATGACATCAATTCCATGTGCCTCCTCATGATCAACTAGGTCAAAGTCCCTATCTTGCCCATCACTAAGATCGTTCTCCTGCATTTTTTCCTTTGGCTTTACCTTTTCCCTTGTTGTGCTGCCCAACATGTACCTATTTTGCTGAAGAAGAAGGCAAAGCCCTTTCCACTCCTTGTGGAGATACATTTTCCTTTTGTCTGAAGACCAAGGCGAGACCCCTTCCACACTTTGTGGAGATAATACTTGCCTATCAGCTGCAAAGAGCCCCCTAGTGCCCCTCTAATATGTCACAAACACTGGCACTCCAACAGTTTCAGTTTCTTTGGCTTGTTCATGTCCTCAAAGTCCACCTTCCTCCTGATGCACTGATGAAAATACTTGAGGGCCTTTGAACACTTCATGAGAAATGAAGGTCTCCCATGGTATTTTCAGTAGATTCAGCTGATGTGAGACAATGATTTTGATCACAGAGAAGTGGTAGATGTTTTTTAACTTTTGGGGATATGGCTTTTTCTTGACATAGAGTGCCATCTTCTCAATATTTTGGAACATGAAGGAATATTCATCATCCTCACCCTAGTAAAATGCATCAAAAATCTAATGTGGTAGGCATACAAGTGAGAAAACCTACCTTCACAAGTAAAGTATTTGATGATTATCTGCATAAGTGGAGCAAGCCTGTCCTTCAAGAATTTGAAGGGGAACACTCTCTTCAATTTGTCATGGTATTTAGACTTGATAAAAGGCTCATAGTACTCCCTATCAATGTACTGTCCTTTGTTCCATTTTTCACCTACATTTGGAATGCCTATAGCCTCTGAAATAGCAGGTGACAAAGTGAAGGTAACTGCAGCAAGGTTTAGCTCATTATTGTCCAGGTGTGTCACAAATAACCTTGCTAATTCATGATGGAATTTGACCCTCTCCACCATTTCACAGAAACAAAAACATGATTGATGTTTGAAACATGAGATGGCAAGTGGAAAATCAAGCAATTCTCTCAAACTAATGGGCTCCTCCCTGATTATCTTTCCCCCTTTGTGAGGCTTCTTCTGATGCAAATTTCTTTCCCTAGAACTATCACTAAGGGTATCATCCTCCGCTTCATACTCACTATCCCTCTCCAGTAGTTTTGATGATTGTGAATACTGGTGGTGGAATGAAAGAAAAGGGTGAATGAAGATGAGTATGAAGAGATTTGAAAAGGAAAATAGGTGAGGTGAATGAGGATATGAAAGGGGTTTAGGGGGTGAAGGACTTTGTATGTAAGGTCTAGGGTTCTAGAAGTAGTGTATAATTTTGGGAGATTATGTGTGGGAATAGGGTGTATGTAGGATAGGGTTTATATGGGGGTAGGGTTTCAATATGTAGTGTATGGGATTTTAGGAACCAATAGCAGAGATGGGTGAGTAAACATTGATGAACAGTGAGTAAATGAACCTTGACAGTAATGGTGAATAGTTCACACTACGGTTTTGATTTTCATGAGCAAAAGACCAACAAGACTTTGTGCAAGAACACTTTTTAGCAAGGAGGATCAATGCACTTACTTGTAGGAGGATGAACTTGAAGATTCAAGGCAGTTTGATGAAATTTGGAGTGATTTGGAGTTGTTTGACAGGTGTGTAGTTCCCTCACACGGGCACGCAATGCCCTTTCTATGTGCAGCGCCTGTGAAATTTAACACTGTGCAAATCTCCCAGGTGTGCAGTGCACTTTCTATGCACAGCACTGGAAAATTTCTCCAAAAAACACTGTGACTCCCTCTCCTCGCTCAACAACAGCTCAAAATTGCATTTTGGTTCTTCCTTAGCAATTTAAACTTTCAACAATGAGATGGCACAAGATGTGAATGACCTTTATATAGCCTTTTAAATTTTTATTTTTAATTTCTCCAAACCCACTTTATAATTTATTTTTTTGTCTTGAAATACTCTATTTTTCTAATATTTGACTTTTTGGCTTTTTGACAGGTGGACTGATGCTTGTTTGTTTGTCTTTTTGCAGTGGCAGGAGTTGGCAATGTCATCAAGTGATTAGGAGCAACATACAAATACTTATTCCATATAGAAACCATGAAATTACATGAAATGTAACAATAAAATACAACATACTCTGTTTTTTTTCCTCAAAACAGGTTTTGAGGTTAAAAACTTATTAAGATTACAAATTTAAGAGATTAAAATTCTTTTGATAATTATTGTTATCCTCATGTTGTCTATTGACCCTTATTGATAAATGGCTACTGAACATTTAACATGGTGAAACCCTAATACCTATTGAAACTAAAACCCTAGAACTAATACCTTATTAATGAAATAAACTAAAAATGAACCTGAACTTGACCATTGACTGGATTAGACAGGAAAAGAGATCAGCAGATAAGTATCGTGAGGGAAAAAACTGGAATGTGACTACCATCAGTTGATCCAATGACCTAATGGGATGCAACTCATTGAGAATGGGACTCCTAATATGGATGCAAAAGAGAAAATTTTGATCACTGATGGCAGTGTGAAGGCACTGACACTAACATTGGCTCCAATGGGGATGGTATCTCCTTGGAGGTGCCAAGAACCATATATCTCTGGAATAAGTAGATTGATACATCTTCCATTGGGAAATACGGTCAATATACTTCAAAAACTAAAACTGACACTATGAGAATGGACTCAAGACTCAAAAACTGACTCAAGACTCAAAAAACTAACTCAAGACTCAAAGACTGAAACAAATCACTCAACTTTATAGCCTTCACCTCGAGCCCCAAGCTGAAATGAATTGTAATTTTTGAACACTTGCAATGAAATGAAAACGATATATACAATGATCACTTCATGACTTCAAAAATCACCTTAGAAGAAGTAGTGCTTCATGAGCTTACCATTGATTGGTCCTCCTAAACAATCTTGTCCATCCAAGTCTTTGAGTAAGAATGCATTTTGCCTTATGTATGTAGTAATCTTATAGGGTCCCTTCCACAAGTTTTTAAACTTGCCATGCTTGCCTTTATCTTCATTCCTCGCATCCCACCGTAACACCACATCGTCAAGCTGGAATTTATCTGCTTTAGTTTTCCAGTCATAGATATTTTTGATCTTCTCCTGCAATCTGAAAGTATTTTGGAAAAATTCCTCCCTTGTCTATTGTAAATGGATCATCTGATTGATTCTTCACTGAAAATTATCTTCCTCACTACCAGCTTCTTGTAAAAGTTTCACAACCGGGACTGCTAGGGATGTCGAAAAGACTATGTCAATTCCATATACTATTTCAAATGGAGACATACCTATAGATTTCTTTTGGCTCACTCTGTCTGCCCACAAATCATTAACTAACTTCTTATGCCAGCCTTTCTTGTTTGTTTCTAGTAGCTTCTTAATGATGTTCACCAATGACTTATTAGATGATTTGGTAGGACCATTACCTTGTGGGTAATATGTTGTGGAGTGACCCAAGGTAATGTTATACTTGCTACAAAAATCGATCATCTTCTTAGATTTAAATGCGGCTGCATTATCTATTATTATTTTACTAGGAAAACCAAAAAAAGATAAAATATTTAATTCCAAAAATTGAATTATGATCGTGTCCGTTGATTGTCTGGTTGAGATTGCTTCAATCCACTTGGTAAAATAATTCGTTGCTGCTAGGATCCACTTGTGCTGAGCCGATGATGTTGGATGAATCTCACGGATAAAATCGAGTCCCCACTACTGAAATGGTGCACTGACTTCAACTGGTTTCAAAGGAAGAGGAAGCAACTTTCTTTTCCCTTGAAAGACCTGACACTCATGACTATTTTATAGACATCTGAAAATAAGGTGGGCCAATAATATCCTGCTATCAAAATTTTGTTTTTTTTTGTCTTCCAAAACAAGTGACCACCACAATCACCCTTGTGAAAGTCACTAATCACCTGCTTAGCTTCATCTTCAATTAAAGAGTTCAGCAAAACACCTCCTGGATCCTTCCAATAAAGGGCATTATTCAAAATGCATAATTTAGCAACTTTAAGTTTTAGATTTCTACCTTTGTTTTTTGTCATTTCTAGAGGCAGTGGTAGGTGCTAAAGAACATACACAACATCTGAATACCACGGTGATTGAAGGAACATTTCAGACACTTGAATCAGGGAACTTTCTTCTTCATCTTCAGACATGGAAGAAATAATATTTATATCTAATGCATGCAAATTTGACTCCGCCATCAACCTCGCCAAGCCTTGTCCTTTGATCAACTTTGTAGCCTTGATCTCCAAATCATATTCTAACATTGCTACAATCAATTTTCCCCGTCTTCCTTCCGGATCAGTTTGTACCAGCACATCCTTAACTACTACGTTGGGAACATATGCTAGGATGTGAGAGTGCCTAATATACACTCGGAAGTCCTTCAAGGCTTTGACAAGAGCAACAGCCTGCTTCTCAATTATGTTGTACTTCAAGGCTGCATCCCTAATATATTTGTTGAAGAATGCAATGGGATTTTCTATTTGATCTCTCTTTTACATTAAAACTGCTACCATGGTATGCTTGGATGCAATGAGAATAAAATGAAATCTTGTGTATAATCGGGACTAATCAAAACTGGAGCTGTAGATAAGTCATACTTTACCAAATTAAATGATTTTATATCATCCTCCGCCCATTTCGCTACGCTATCCTTCGTCAGCATATTAGTAATTTCTCTCAAATGCTCAGCAAGATTAGGTACAAATCTTTGTAAGAAATTCATCATACCAGTGAATGCTTGTATCTCCTTCTTGTTCCTGGGAAAATCTATCTATTGAATTGCTTTTACTCTTGATGGATCAATGTGAATGCCTTCTTTCAAGATAATATGGCCAAGCAGCTTCCCTTCATCCATAGCAAAGAGACTTTTCTTCGGATTGAGTGATATCCCAAATTTCCTACATCGCTAAAACACAATCCACAAATGGTGAAGGTGATCATCATCTAAATTTGAAAACACTATCAAATCGTCTAAATATACAACCAAAAATACATCCTTTTCATTGGCAAAAGTGATGTCCATTGCACACCGAAATGTGGCTCTGGAATTTTTCAAACCAAATGGCATTTTATCATATTGGAATGGTCCCCAAGGGGTGGTGAATGTAGTCTTATCACGATCATCTTCATGCACTAGAATCTGATTATATCCGGAATATCCATCAAGCAGCGACATACACGATGCTCCGACCACTCTCTGGAGGATGTGATCCATCTTTAGCGATGGGTAATTGTCCTTCAATGACACTTTATTTAAAATTCTGAAATCAATGCACAATTTGATCTCCCCAGTCTTCTTCCTCACGGGAACAAGATTTGAAATCCAATCAGAAAATTTGATTGGGACAATTATACCAGCCTTGTACAATTGGTTTACCTCTTTTTCAATTGAAGGTAGCAACTTGGGATTGATCATTCATAGCTTCTGACAGAATGGCTTCTGATTTGGCTTGATGGGAATCCTGTGCTAAATTATGTCTTTGTTATACACCTTTAAATCTGAATAATCCCAAGCAAACACATCAGCAAATTCAAACAACAATTTGACATATTTAGACTTTACCTCTGGAGATAATGTCTTTGACAGTTTCACAAACTTGGGCTTCTCTGTTGTTCCAAGATTCACATCCTCAACACCCTTGTCTGTTGGCACCAATCTTGTCTTCCTAGCCACATCATCTTGATCGAAGAGTTCCTCTAAAGGAATAAGACCTTTAGGAATGACATTGTCCTTCAACTGCAATACTTCCATCTGATTCACTTCAATTTCCGGTTCATCATCATCACAATCACAATCTATGGAAGCATCCTTGTGGTTGCCTTAAATTTGCAAGAAATTATCAATCTCCTTATCATCCCAAAACACCTTCCAATAACTTAGATTGTCGGGAACATCTAGGCAGTGCTTGACATGGATCTCAAACTTGTTATTGGAATTCATCGGGATCTTCAAATTACTAGCAATAGTAGCAAGTAATTCGCAATTACATTTTATGCACGTGGTACACATGTCAAGGTATAATCTGGAAACATCCTTAGGATATCTAAAACTGCATTACGGTAGGCCCTCATCTGTGGATGTTTGGCTTGATATTCACCCTTAACTTGCTTGATTATCAGCTCCGAATCTCCGTAGACTGATATCCTTTTTTCTTTCAGCCTTTTAAGAATTTTCAAACCTGCAATCAACACTTCATATTCAGCTTCATTGTTAGAATAGTCAAAGGCCAATTTATATGAACAAATTCTAACATTACTAGGGACCTTATTTGGCTGGAAAATAGGGTTGTGAATCGAAATCCCTACACTGGCACCATCCTTACCCACATCTCCGTCAAAATCCATGCTCCATAGGCCTGCTTCTTCCTCTAAGTGTTGAAATTCTATTTCATCCTCTCTCTTACCTTGACTAATCTCTTCAATTTGTTGCTGCTCATTACCTTTTTGATGCTGCCGGAATGTGGACTGCTTAGAGGTACTTGCAAGTTTTTGTCTTTCTTAATCAAGGACCACTCTGAAATTTTCTGAAATCTCTGGCACATCTTCTACTTCAACTAACTAACTATCAATATCATTCAAGCCATTATCTGAATATAATACAGATGATTCTAAATCTATATCTACAGTATTAATTGGATGCTTAAGTGGTTTCTCCTTGCTTGTAATCATGTACTTCATTTTCTTCTCCCTATATAATTTTCTTAATTGACCAAACACGGGAATGGTAGCATAGGAGAAATCTAGTTGTAAAGTCCCTTTAAGCTTTGCACCCCACGATCTGGACAAAAGCATACCAAACTGTGGCAGAATGTCCACAACAACCACATCCATGAGAACATTCTTGGATGAGATTTGATCTAGAGACACCACCAAGTCTTTGATAAGACCGATACATCGGACTCTACTAGAATCAAAAGAATAGAGGGCATGATATTTGTGAATAATGTCAAGGCCCAATTTCTCCATAATGGATTTTGGCATCAGATTATGGGAGGCTCCGGAATCAAACATGGCATTATGGAGGACATACTCGTGCAATCTAAGGCTTATATAGAATGGAGGCACTTCACTATCCTCAAACTGACCTTCTAAAGCCAGGCCAAAGATTAGATCCGGGTGATCATCTTCTACATTGACCATATCAGATAAAGGATCTATGTTCAAAATTTTGGAAACTTGGTTTTTATAACTGATGTTCTTCATCAATTCAGTCAAAGGAATTGAAACCCTTAATTTAGCAATCTCATTTTATAAACTAAAAGCTGAAACTTTATCTACCTCTTTGACTGAAGGATCCTTCTTTTCGACCTTTTCCTTTGCTTCACTTTGCTGATTGGTCTTCTCATTTGTAGATGGTCCTTTGCTAGAAGTTGGGTTAGCAGGCTCCTTCCCTTCCTTCTGAGTATTTGAGGTGTTATTCTTGGGTTGCACCTCTTTTCTCTTTTGAACCGGGCTAACTAGTACATCTCTACTTCTCAATGAATATTGTTTCTGTTGTGCTGTCAATGCATTCATATATCTCCTCTGATAATCATTTAAATCATCCTCTAAATCCCCTTCATTTGCTAGTATGTAATCTTCATCTTTTTGAACATGTGAAACCTCTGAATATTCTTCATCTTCCGTGAGAAAAATGGGAAAACCATCAGCAGTAAATAAATGATTTGCCTCCACCACTGGATCATTATCGTCTTCACTCTCCATTCCATGTACATAATTTTGTTGCAAAAGAGTTTTGACTTACTGCTGCGATGACTGATCTTGTGCCTTCTGCTCCCTTTGTTTAATCCTGAACTGAGGTTGCTACTGTCCTTTGATGTTTGGATTTCTGATTGTGGTTTCAGGCATGTCTACAATTGTCAACTGATCAAACATCTTCTCAATTTTTCGGAGTATATGATCTGCCTTAACATCTGAGGAAGATGCTTCTTCCTTTATAGTCACCTTCTTTTCAGTCTTCATCCTTGCTCTCTTGGCTATCAGATTTGCTTCTACACTTACTACACTCTTTTGCATATCCTCAAGTGTGGTAGGATTCCTTTCTCTCAACTGATATGCCATATTAGCATCAAAGCCATCGGGAAATTTGATCAATGCTAACCCCATTGATGGCTAAATGTTAGCTGGAATAGCATTATAAACTGTATTGAACCTTACACAATAATCTTGGACACTTTCACCTACATTCCTTTTTATATTTTCATACTCAAAAAGAATTTGGAGTGGATTTTTCTTTACCTTCCATTGGCCCAAAAATTGTATATGTAGAATCAACAAAGTATTGATGGACCCAGTTGGTAATTCTCTAAACCACTTTCAAACCTCGCCTACAAAACTTTGAACAAATAATCTCATGGTCACATTCTCTTCATCTACCTCATGGAGATCATAGAAGTCATTCATCCAGTCAACATGCTACTATGTTGTAATACCTTGAGTGGCATCGAACAATGGTATTTTACTTTGGTAATCAACAGGCATAGCATCCAAATTCTGAGGTAGAATGAGAGGTGCATATCTGGCAACCATGATTCGAGGAAGATTTGAAACTGATGTTGAAGTAACTGAGGGATTTGTGACAATAGGAGGAGTTGATGTAGCAGAAGTGATGGGTGTTTGAGGGGTACCGATAGGCTGTTGAGGGAGTAAAAGTATGAATGAAGGTGTCAGATGATTCTCTTAAATATGAGGAAATTATAATGAGGCAAAAGATGTTGAAGCCGAATCAAAGAGTTCAAGAATTTGATTAGTGGTGATAGATGACTAAGGAGAGTTTTGAAGATTACGGTTACGTATCAATTTGGCCTTTTTTATTTCAA
Organism: Pinus taeda; assembly: GCA_000404065.3. Lineage (NCBI taxonomy): Eukaryota > Viridiplantae > Streptophyta > Pinopsida > Pinales > Pinaceae > Pinus > Pinus taeda. Next base: position 93,980 of record APFE031160403.1, read on the forward strand.
GCTCCTTGGTGAATTATGGGTTTGCAACTATTTCCAACAATTCACTATCCAAAGTGGTTCTAAACAAGGATAAACCAAAGTATTCATCAAAAGGAAGATCTTTAAGGAACAGCCACTCTACAGGGCATGAATGAGATATGAAAACTGGTCTAGGACTTGATAAACTCTCTTGTCTGAGAATCCTAGGAATGAGATTAGGATTTTCAAATACGGGAGGAGGATCAGGATCAGGATTAGACCTGGTGTATCTTCCTGAAGCCACTGTGTTCAGAAATTCTCAAGATTTTGATATTGTTTTACAACTTTCCAATTTTCAGCCTATTGAATTCTAAAATTATCATCCAAAAGTTCAGAATTTTTCAATTGTACTAGGGTGATTTGTCTTTCTTCTCCAGTCTGGTTGCCACTATGTTAGAGCCTCGATTGACCTTAGGTTGAAGGGAGGCAATCCTAAGATAACCATAAACCAAGCTTAACTTGGTAGCTAGCCCTACCAGGTCGGGAGAGGGCTCTCTCCTTCTCAATCTCAATTGAGATGACTGAAATGAATATGGATTTTAGGCTAGGTATAGTAGCTCTAGGGTTTTTGGTTGATTTTGATGAGTTGGTTGTTGGATCAAATGGAGCAGGCAAGTTTGGGTCCGGGAAATCAAGTCAGAGTTGCAGGGTGTTCTGTGGGGCGAGATAGGTAGGTGTTTTAGCACTTAGAATTGAGTGAGATGGTAGGTCTAAGACTAGTGAGGGGCTGAGGAGGGCATGTACAGGTCATGAACCCTCTTCAAACAACTGAAAACATAAAAAACTAAATGTATTCCCAAGGTAGAGCACTATTATCAAAGTATTCTACCTATCTATCTTGATTCATTTAATTAAGAAGAATGAAATAGATTTTGGCACATATAACACATGAGAAAAAATAATGACAAAAGGAGAAACAATGCCAAGACACATTACCACAAGAATCCCATAAGAATAGCTGTAAACCTTGGTCTATTTCCTTGCCAAACCATTAGTGATGTACAATGAAGCTCAAAGCATCCACAAGAGTCCAACCTTTACAAATGACTAAGAAAGTACATAATATAGGCATCAAACCACCTGTGTTAGCCATCAGGGGCCGAATCCATGAGAAGAGGAGTGGTTTCAACCATATCTAAACTAAGAACAGGAATATAGGCAGTGGAACAACTTGCCTCTAAAACCATGGAAATTGATTCATTTATCCCCAAACCACCTCAAAATGATGTATCTACCCTCAAGAGTCATTTTACAATTACATTTACATAACATAGCATCATTTACATTCATAGATTCATCCAAAATGAGAGTAGAAGTCAAGTTGTAGAAAAACTAGGTGAAATTTTGACTTTTAAGAAAAACTCGCAAAATTCATCCTATGCGCAGCGCCATTGATCCTATGCATAATGCTTTTTAAAACCCAGTTTTGGGGGCCTTCCCCTTAACCAAATTGATCCCACGATGGCTTCTTGGAAAGGCCTACCTGTCTAGTTTCTGGAACATCTTGAATTTCTGAATTTAGAGGTCATTTGCCCCCTCAAACGTGGAATCTCCAAAGACTGCTTCCTGTGTGTCCAAAAAGTGACAGAGAGGTCATTTTTTGATGGTTTTTTTACCTTTAGGTGACCTAGATCTGCTCCAAATTTGATGAAACTTTTTAGGTTTGCTTATTTTTTCATTCTGAATCCAAATATGCAAGCCATTCTTCCAACAAGTGCTCCAATCAAAAGTGCAACACTTGCAATTTCTTGTGTTGCAAAATTTAAAATTTGAAAATTACAAAATTTTACCAAAATTTTCCCAAAATTGGCACAAGGCAGCCTCATGCACTGCTTTGATGAGCTAATGAAGCATCAAATATGATTTCCAACTTTTTTTGCTCCTTTTTGCTTCTCAAAACCTTCCTCAACCTTGCCTTGAGCTTCCTCATCCTTATATTGCATATTTTGTTCTGCGTCATATAGTGATAGGCCATGTGGCGAAGCATCTTCTTTTCTTTATTGGCCTTCTCAAGCAACTTCTCAAGGTGTATGTTAACCCTTTCTAGCCAGGTTTCCTGATCATTCTCAATCTCTTGCTCAATGGAGGTCATGTTGACCGTTGCCTTCTTTGCCTTTTGTCAGTTCTCCTTGATCATTTGCAACTCCATGAGGACTTTCTTGATAGTCAATTGCTTGTATTTTTTCCCAAGATAACTGATGATGCACTTTTCCCTCTCTAAATTGACTAACAAGGCTTGAATGTCAGCCGCTTGCTTCTTGATGATCATGTCTTTAGTTATCTTTTTACTTTGAGTCTCCACATCAATGACATCAATTCCCTGTGTCTCCTCGTGATCAACTAGGTCAAAGTCCCTCTCTTGCCCATCACTAGGATCCTTCTCCTGCATTTTTCCTTTGGTTTTACCTTTTCCCTTGTTGTGTTGCCCAATATGTACCTGTTCTGCTGAAGAAGAAGACAAAGCCCCTTCCACTCCTTTTGGAGATAGCATTTTCCTATGGTCTGAAGATGAAGGCGAGACCCCTTCCACACTTTGTGGAGATAATACTCGCCTAGCAGCTGCAAAGTGCCCCCTAGTGCCCCTCTGATATGTCACAAACACTAGCACTCCAACAATTTCAGTTTCTTTGGCTTGTTCATGTCTTGAAGGTCCACCTTCCTCCTGATGCATTGATGAAAATACTTGAGGGCCTTTGAACACTTCAGGAGAAATGAAGGTCTCCCATGGTATATTCAATAGATTCAGCTGATGTAAGACAATGATTTTGATCACAGAGAAGTGGTAGATGATGTTTAACTGTTGGGGATATGGCTTTTTCTTGACATAGAGTGCCATCTTCTCAATATTTTGGAACATGAAGTAAGGAATATTAATCATCCTCACCCTAGTAAAATGCATCAACAATCTAATGTGGTAGGCATACAAGTGAGAAAGCCTACCTTCACAAGTAAATTATTTGATGATTATCTTCATAAGTGGAGCAAGCTTGTCCTCCAAGAATTTGAAGGGGAACACTCTCTTCAATCTACCATGGTATTAATACTTGATGAAAGGCTCATAGTACTCCCTGTCAATGTACTGTCCTTTGTTCCATTTTTCACCTACATTTGGAATGCCTGTAGCCTTTGAAATAATAGTAGGTGACAAAGTGAAGGTAACTCCAGCAAGGTTTGCCTCATTATTGTCTAGGTGTGTCACAAATAACCTTGCTAATTCATGATGGAATTTGACCCTCTCCACCATTTCACAAAAACCAAAACATGACTGATGTTTGAAACATGAGATGAAAAGTGGACAAGCAAGCAATTCTCTCAAACTAATGGGTTCCTCCCTGATTAAATTTCCCCCTTTGTGAGGCTTCTTCTACTACAAATTTTTTTCCTTAGAACTGTCACTAAGGGTATCTTGCTCCGCTTCATACTCACTATCCCTCTCCATTGGTTTTGATGACTGTGAATACTAATGGTGGAATGAAAGAAAAGGGTGAATGAAGATGAGTATGAGGAGATTTAAAATGGAAAATAGGTGAGGTGAATGAGGATATGAAAGGGGTTTAGGGAGTGAAGGATTTTGTATGTAAGGTCTAGGGTTCTAGGGATAGTGTATAATTTTGGGGGATTATGTGTGGGAAGAGGGTGTATGTAGGATATGGTTTATATGGGGGGTGGGGTTTCAATATGTAGTGTATGGGATTTTAGGAACCAATAGCAGATATGGGTGAGTAAACCTTGATGAACAGTGAGTAAATGAACCTTGATAGTATTGGTGAACAATGCACACTAGGGTTTTGATTTTCATGAGAAAAACACCAACAAGACTTTGTGCAAGAACACTTTTTAGCAAGAAGGATCAATTCACTTACTTGTAAGAGGATGAACTTGAAGGTTCGAGGTAATTTGAAGAAATTTGGAGTGATTTGGAGTTGTTTGATAGGTGCGTAGCACCCTCACATAGGTGTGCAGTGCCCTTTCTATGCATAGCGCATGTGCAAATTAACACTGTGCAAATCTCCTAGGTGCACAACACCGGAAAATTTCTCCAAAAAAGGATATGACTCCCTCTCCTCACTCAACAACAACTCAAAATCACGTTTTGGCTCTTCCTTAGCAATTTAAACTTTCAACAATGAGATGGCATAAGATGTGAATGACCTTTATATATCTTTTTAACTTTTGATTTTTCATTTTTCCAAACCCACTTTATAATGTCTTTTTGTTGTTTTGAAATACTTTGTTTTTCTGATATTTGACTTTTTGGCTTTTTGACAGGTGGACTGATGCTTGTTTGCTTGTCTTTTTGCAGTGGCAGGAGTTGGAAATGTCACCAAGTGATTAAGAGCAGCATACAAATACTTATTACATATATAAACAATGAAATTACATGAAATGCAACAATAAAATACAACATACTTTGTTTTTTACCTTAAAACAAGTTTTGAGGTTAAAAACTTACTAAGTTTACAAATTTAAGAGATTGAAATTCTTTTGATAATTATTGTCATCCTCATGTTGTCTACTGACCCTTATTGATCAATGGTTACTGAACATTTAACATGGTGAAACCCCAATACCTAATGAAACTAAAACCCTAGACCTAAGACCTTATTAATGAAATAAACTAAAAATGAACTTGAACCTAACCATTGACTAGATTACACAGGAAAAGAGATCCACAGATAAGTATCGTGAGAGAAAAAAATGGAATGTGACTACCATTAATTGATCCAATGACCTAATGGAATGCAACTCATTGAGAATGGGACTCCTAATATGGATGCAAAAGAGAAAATTTTGATAACTGATGGCAGTGTGAAGGCACTGACACTAACAAGGTGAACTTACATGTCAGTCATATGTTATCCTCCTCAATCTTGTCAAAAATAAAGAGGTACTAATAAGTAATGATTGGGGAAATTGGAAAAACAAGGTACTCCACTTATTAATGGCAACGAGTTTCTCTTGAACATGACACTCTTCCACTTCATCTCTGTTGCTTTTGGGTTGGGAAATTTTCTTGTACTTTGGTTCATCATACCTTATCAAAGTCTTCGTTTTTGTTTTTTGGATGTTTAGGGTTTTCTATTTTTTCTCAATTATAAATAGGCCCTCAAGCCTCATTGTAACACAATTCAGAGGCATGTAACTTCCATCGCTCAAGCTATTTTATTTCCATTTTGTATGTAAGCATATTTCAATTCTTTGATGTTAATGAAATGAAGTTTTATTTCTACTGCATCTTTGTGTTTATCATTATATATGTATTATGTTGTGTTCTTGTATAAGTATGGATCATCTGGTTCTATCTGAGTAATGCTCTTTCCTTTTGATGCTTTTTTTGGCATAGGTACCATCCTTTATTTTGGCATAGACATATGGTTGTGGACTAATGGAAATGATTAATGTGTTTACCCTCTGACCTGACGTGTAAGGGATTATCCCTAATCTAGTGTGATGCATGGAGGGAGTGTATGATAAACGTTATGTGTTATTGATGCCTCAAACTTGTGATTGCGTGACTAAGGGCATGCTTCCTCCTGTGGTCATATTTATACCCTTTGACCTGGTGCATAAGCCTGCAAACAAAACCTTGATGAGTGAGTGATAATTCAAGCCAGTAGATGTTGCGATCATGGAAAATTTGTGATTTAGAGTCTAAACTTGTGACCTAATGCATGAAGTGTATAGTATAATTCAACATGTTTTTGGGGTTTGATATGGTGCATTGATGATTTGCATACCTACAAAAATTTTCACTTAGAATATTGAACTCTTGTTCTAATGCTAGGGGATCAAAGGTGATTTCTCTCTAACTAATCATATGCCCTTTTTGTTAATATGATAAGTATTTTCTTCATGAAGATGGTGGATTCCATTCTTAAAGCTTGGGTGCAGAATACCCCACTTAGAATTGTCAAATATTAGTTTATTACATAATTGGTTAAGGATAAGTATGTTTCTCGCATAAGAGTTTTCACATGACTACTCCAGTTAACTTGGCAATTGAATGTGTAATGGCCATGCAATTTCTAGTTGTCTATTGCTATTGTGCTCATAATGACTATATAAACTAGTCGAGTCTATTCTAGTTTATTTTAGGTCAATATCCTAGCTAGTGCCATTTAGGTTCAAGGTTCTATTGGTATATGATGATTTTCCAATAAAGTTTCTTGCAACTATTGTGGCTAAAGCATGTTAGGGGTACTATTGACTAAGACTTGACAGAGATGTTGGAAGGTTTTTCTTATTGACATTGTTTTCATAGATATGGTGTTTCTGAGCTTGTAAGATAGTTGATGGTTGATTTGGTTATCATAGTACATTGCTAACATACATGAGGCCCACTAAGCTTATTCTATGACACTTAAATTATGTTATTGTAAATGCTTATGATCTATGATGCAAGAATGATTTGTTGATGAATGTGTGGTATTGATTAAGGAAGACATTTGCTTAATTTTTCATGATATTTCTAAAGAATACATTGAAGGAGTGGATCCGGTTTGAAAATGGATGAAGGGAGGTCCACATTGATTTTCGGGCTCAGTAACTCCAGCTGGTCGATGCCATCAAACCAATCTGAGGGAGTAGGTTCTTCCTACTCATGGGTTCTAGCAAAATAATGAAGGAAGTGGTGCTTCTTGTTGTTGGGTTCTAATAAAATTTTGCAAGGGAGTTGGTGCTTCCTATTGGTCAGTGCAAATGAACATATGTAAAGAAATATTTAAGAAAAGAAGAAGAAGAATGGTGGTTTTATCCCTTTATGGGTTTCCACCTTAAAAATATTTGTGTCTGGTGTCTTTCTTATTTGATTTGTCTTATGGTTCTTAATTAATTGATTCCATCCATGAATTTTTTGATGATTTGTCAAGTATTGTTTTTAAAAGGAGGTGTCAAAGTTTAATTGGTAATCAAAGTATATTTATATTGATTCACCCCCCCACAGTATCAATAATATTTATACACCATACCTATGGTGGATTCAACAGATGCAAGATATCAAAAAAAGTTCTCATTAAAATAAGGAGGGATAACTAATGGGGCAGACAACAAGGCTCATTTCAAAGCATCAAAAGTTTGTTGGGGTTGGTCATCCCATATAAAAGACAATCCTTTCTTTGATAAATACATAAAACCTTTTGTTATCTCTGTATAGATGGCAATAAACATATGCAAGAAACTAGCCTTCCCTCGAAGTGCTTGAAGTTGGTGTATAGTGCATGTAGGAGACAAATTGATGATAGCTTCTACCTTGGGTGGACCAATGTGGATCCCATCATTGGAAATGATCAAACCTAGTAACCTCTTCGATTGTACATGAAAGATTCATTTATGCATGTTTAATTGAATCTTGTAATATTGGAACCAAACAAAGACTTACCTAATATGTGTTGGATGATCCTCACATTGGAGATATTGAGCAGCCGGGTCATCTAGATAAACTTTGATAATGTGTTTGATGTCATGGAATGCATAACACATGGACAACTAGAAAGTGACACCCACATTTTTAAGACCAAAATTATGGAATTTTTCAATAAGGAAATGTTCCCCACGGGTAGATAACAATAGTAGTTTGTTGATCCTCTAGTTTGATTTGGATTTGATTATAGCTTAAAAACCCATCCATAAAGGAAAATATAGTTTTTTTGGTCCATTCATCGAGAATTTGATCAATAAATGAGTTGGATAATTATCCTTTGGACAATCCAAATGTAGGTCCTTACAATCAACATAAATCCTAATCATTCCTTGTTCATTGTTGACCTAGACAAGGTTAGAGATCCATTTTTTCAAGGGTACCAAATAAATTAAACCAACATCTAAGATTTTTTAAACTTTTGCTTTAATAATAGCTAATTTAAGAGGATTAACTAGCCTAAGCCTTATTTGAATAGGTTTGGATCTGTCATACATCTTGATTTCATGTTGGACAATCTAAGAGTCAACTCCAAGAATTTATTCATAAGACCAAGCAAAAACATCATGAAATTATTTGAAAAGGGAAATTTATATTTATTTCTCATAGGGTACAATCTGCTCCAATCATGATATTTTCCACGAAATATAGTTTCCTGACAATGTTAATGGGTATAGTTTTCTAAATGTTCATCAAGTTCACCTCCAAGAAAACATCATGAAGCATGATGGGGGACTGGGACCACTTAGCACTACCAGAGGAAGCCAATATTTTTGGTGACTCATCTAAATTTTCTAGTCGAGGAAGGAAAGATGAATGATGATGTAGTTCTCCCCAAGTATGATTAGACTAAAACATGACTTCCATGATTGCTTTTAATATGAACATTGATATTGAGAAATTCATGAGATAGTAGATGATGAACCACCCAAATTGGCATAAGGTAGTCATCGAGTGGTTCACACCTAACTCAGAAGTATTATATGTTGAATGGATGCATTGTTAAGTGATCTCATTGGGACTTAGAGGCATGCGCTCACCATACTAATCAATATTGGAAGGAGAATGCACCATGCAAGGGTCAGGGGATTGATGGGGTCCACTAGGGATGGAAGAGATCATATGCATAGGAGCAACAAAAGTAAGTGGGACATTGAGTGGGGGCATAGGGAAAACACATATAAGAGATGGGATTTTAAACAGCCCCACACCAATATTTTTATAGTTTTGAGGGTTATCTCCAATAAATGGAATAACTTCCCATGGATGTATGTTGGTTTATGGCACATAATATTCAACTTCATCGATCATTAATATCTTGCCTTCATGGGGAAATTGATGGACATGAAACATCAAGGGCACACCAATAGTCATGGAATAAAACCAACTATGACCAAGGAGCAAGTTATAATCTAATGGGGTGTTAACAACTTCAACATATACATTTATGTCATTTCTCCCTAGATCAATGGAATGTGAAGGAAGAGCACTATTGAGGCATAAATGTGTGCCCATTGAAGGCCTAAAGTGTTGTACTTGACTTGATGAGTGTTAGAGAACCAAGATTTTTCCATCATTAAGTGGCCATAACACAAGTGGAAAACCCTTCATCCACAAGCATGTGGAGTACATATTGATTGAATATGTGCATTGAGATTTGGAAAGTGACCGATGAGAGAAAGAAAGGGGCATGTATTTCAAATCCAATAAAACTCATCTCTAGGGGATCAACTCCTCTTATAACAGTCAACAAGGCTTTGTGCTGCATAAGAAAGCTCTGTAAAACCTCCACAACAAGCATGTCGTAGGGTGCTTAGGATAAATCCTCAAAAATATTATAGTTTTGGGAAGCTCATGCATTAGGATTGTGCATAATTCTTGCTAAGACACCCTTAGGTGGGAAAAATGTTGGATCCAAAGACTTATTAAATGTGAGAGGTCCATTGGGTGTAACGGGGGTAATCGTCTCCTTAGAAGAAAAACTTGACTTTGGAGGGTTGCAGGGTTTTCTTCTCATGGAGAAGTTAATTTGTGCATTACATGTAAGAATAGTTACAAGTCCTCCAAGATAACTATGTTTCCCCAAATTTCCCCTAGGTAAAGGTGGGAGAGATTGTGCAACTATTTTATATTGTGTTTGGTTAGGGAATAGATGAGTCAATATTGTAAGCTACTAGGTGACTTTCATTTTCATGAGACAAAGATTAAACTCATCCGTACATGGACACCCATGAGTTATGTGCTCTCCCTGATAGATCTTACAATGGAATTTGACCTTTCAACATTTCTCATTTGTGCCCCCATCCTAGTTGGGTTGGTTTTGTTGGGTCTCCTAAGTAGGTTTAGAATTATTCTTATGTTTGTTCTTCTTCTTTTTCCCACCATGTCACTAAGGATTCTTAGGTGTCATGGGTTGCACCATATAAACCTCAGTAGTTTTCTCAGAAGGAAATTCTTATTGATAATTGGGCACTGTTGTTAGGACTTCTGAACTGATGATCAATTGCCCCGATTAAGATGGGTAACAAAATTAGAAGAAATGGAACCGATCACACCATCATTATGTGATCTCGGTTTAGTTTATGGTGGATCAGAAAAAGGTTGAGAAGTGTTGGGGATGACATCATACAAAATGTCTAATAGGGAATAAATCAGATCAAGGTGTTGAGCATGTAAAATGGTATGCTCCTCAGTGGTTGTCGAAACCGTGGTGACATCCTTGGATATATGTGGAAGCAAGGATTAGGTGATCTAATATTTAAGCAACTGGTTAGGAATCTTGGTCGTAAATAACCTCTTTTTTCACCTCCACTCATGTACATGAACAAAAATGTGAGTTAAGGTGTCTTATTTGATTTTTTATAGGAGGTTAGTCCCAAGCTCTTGACACAAAGGTAGATGGAAATTATTCAAGAAGTTGCATGCCAAGGAAGCATAATCATTATAGGATGCCCTATCAAGTTTCATCTACCATTTCCTAGCATCTTTAGTTGGGGTACGTTGGAAAAGATGTAATTGCACAAAATCATCCAATGAAGAATTTGAATAGCACCATAAATTATAGGTGGTAATATGTGTGGTTAGGTTTTCTCTCAGATTCCCTTTGAATTTAGGAATATCAGATGGTAATTTGGAAAGCATAGGTGGCCACATAGTATTTTGGAATATGGGGTCATTTGTAAGTTTGTAAAAGTCTAGCAAATCAAGTGATGCTAGAAAGGGAAGTTGATGTTGGTTAAATAGATTAGGAGGTAATGATGGGTCCCTTGATGGACCTTATAGTTCTCGCATAACATAGTTAATGGAAGAGGAACGTTTACCAAGAGGATATCTCATCCTAGTGAATTGGGCCTTTTGACCAACAAACATGGTGAAAGGATTATGACACCCGAGGGGAATGCCTCCAAGGACAAAGGAACTCCCAAAAGCATGATTGTTTACGTGATTTTACTTGACACAAGAAGTTGGGCATCCTGGTGCAAAAGTACCACTGTAAATGTACGAACTTGTTGGCATAATGGCACTAGTGGGGTTAATGTCGCCAAGTAAGCTAACCCCCCCAAAGGAAATAAAACCCCAAAGAAAGGAATTCCTCCTAACATAGAACTAACCCATGGATGAAATGTTCCTTGAAAAACATTATTTCCTCCATATTGACAAGGGACAAATGTAGATCAGACTTGCATGTTCCCTAAAAATGATAGACCATAATTATGGATCAAAACTATGGAGAATATGTGTTGGAAATAATACTGAGAGTGGGGGGTGAATCGATATTATCATCTTTTCCAATAAACACTTGCAGATCTGACTAATGAAACTTGTATATACCTTCCAGATTTTAATGTAATTTATTCTTTAGATGTTAACCATTAATCTGTATGTAAAAACCATATAATAATAAACAGGAATAAGAAACATAGACAGTCACACCAAAGAACACCAGATATAAGGTGGAGACCCAATGTGGGTGAAAACCACCTGTTGCAATATGTCTCTATTTTCTTTCAAAGAAACATCTTTTTTACAATGATTTTTTACTGGTGCAGTCCTTTGCCAGTATGCAGGCTGCAACCTACAGAGAGCTACAACCCTCTCTCGTTTTCCAGCTTCTCCTGGAAGGGAGCTACAACCCCCTTAGCTCTTGTACTAGCTAAGATACTAGTACGTAGGTGATGACCTACAGAAGGCTACTACCTTCTCTTTGTTCCAGGGACTATGTTTCATAAATTTTCAAACTAGATCCAAAACATCAAGTACATGTGCATCACCCAATCTCCTTTAAACAAATAACTTCTCAGAATGCAGTAACCAGAAAATAAAACCAGTAACCCAATTTAAACCCAGATCTTTGCAGAAACAGATAAAAGATAGCTAAAATATATTTCAGGAAAGGTTCGCAACTTCACCGAAGGAAACCTGCGGATATCCGCACTTCTGCCATGACGAGTCTGCGCAACTCCACACCTGCTTCTTCTCTGGTTCTGCACACCTCCGCACTGCGGCATTGCCGCTCCTGCACACCTCCAGATTTAGATAGTTTATCAGTTCTCAACCATACCCCAGACTGTCGAAATCACATATATGTTCATGCGTCAAAGGGATCTCAACATTTCAGGAGATCTGACTTATAATGCTCCGGTTTCTCCTTGATTCAGATTCAACTATGTCTCACCAATCGATTATCAAAAATTTAGATATTGCGCTTCTTAAGATTTTCAACACACTTGTGATTAACCAAATGATCTCCTTTCCTTTTTATAGGCTAGGCCTCACTCAAAGCCATGGACCAAAACCATTGAGAAATAATACCATGGACCCAATACTTGGGTTCAACTTTTTTTTTTGGATGCAATACCACGGACCAAAACCATAGGATCAAAATCTGTTGGACTAATACCATGAACCAACCATAAGATTCCCCATGTGTGTGTGCTTTTCTCTGCATGAAAGTGCGTGAACTTTTCTCTGCATGAAAGTGTGTGAACTTTTCTCTGCATGAAAGGAACTTTTCTCTGCATGAAAGTGCATGAACTTTTTTCTGCATGAAAGGAAATTTTCTCTACATGAAAGGAACTTTTCTCTACATGAAAGTGCGTGAACTTTAGGTTCGCACCTGCAGAACCAGAAAATAACTTTGTTGCACTATAATTTATCATCTGAGATGAGTGGGTTGCCATCAAGTACAACATATGTAGCATAATGCCAAAAATCCCCCCCTTTGGACTTGATGGCAACAACAACCAATAACTCTCCCCCTTTGACATCAAGGGCAAAGGGGCGGACTACCATACTCCCCCTGAGTACCTGCTGAAAACTCTGAACGAGCTCCCCCTTTGTATATGCTTTGTGCTGAAATGCTTTCTGCAAAAAAAGTTCTATAAGAAAGAACATGGCTCCATACATTATAAGTAACCTTCCTATCATCAAGACTCATACATACATCCATCTCCCATCCAAGTGGGAATACACAAGATAGACAAAACTCATTCATCCCAGGCATAGTGGGAAAACCAAAATAGGTCGTTACATGACCTTGATATGAAAAGAAGTACATGACATAGAGACAAGAACAACTATCAGCAGAATCAACCTTTAGACCAGCACACATTGATCTACTCCATCAGAAAACTCTTGAGAAATCAAACCAAGGACTTCTAAGATAATGCCAATAATGCGTCATTAGAAGAATATATGCTCCCCCTGAACCTATGCCAAATGATCTTAGATAGACCCATTCGACCCACATAGACAGACAAATGTACGTGTATCCACATGCGTACAATAGACAAGATTCAATAATAGGATGATGCATCAACAACCCCCAGCTTCTATCTGAGGTATTCAAATGTCTCCCTGGGCAATGGTTTGGTGAGTATATCAGCAACTTGTTCCTTGGAGGGAACATACTCCAATTTGACCTTTTGTTCTAGCACTTGTTCCCGGAGAAATTGGTACTTGATTGGTATGTGCTTGGCCTTTGAATGCATGACTGGGTTCTTTGAAATGATGATTGCACTTTTATTATCACATAAAATGGAGATAGGTGGAGTACAAGTGATTTGAAAATCCTGCAAAGTTTTCATCATCCAAAGGAGTTGTGTGCAACAAGATGCAGCAGCCACATATTCTGCTTCAACTATAGATAAAGCAATCGAACTCTGTTTCTTGCTGAACTAAGATACTAATCTGGAACCCATAAAGAATGCACCACCACTAGTGCTTTTTCTGTCATCCACACTTCCAGCCCAATTTGCATTTGTATAAGCATGAAGAGTGAGATCTGTATCTCTAGGATACCATAGACCATAGTTTTGAGTTCCTTGAAGATACTTGAAAATTCTCTTTACTGCATGAAGATGAGTTTCCTTTGGATTTGCCTGAAATCTTCCAACTATTCCCACTACATGCATGACATCTGGTCGGGTTCTTGTTAGATAGAGAAGACTACCAATCATAGATCTATAGGTTGGTCGATGCACTGCTGCTGAGTCATCATTTGCGCTGAGGCTGCATCCTGTCACCATCGGGGTACATACAGGTTTCTAATCCTCCATCCCATATTTCTTCAAGATCTACTTGAGGTACTTGGTTTGAGATAAAAAGATACCGCCTTCATTTTGTTGGATTTGTAAACCAAGAAAATATGTCAACTCTCCAATCAAGGACATTTCGAATTCTTTCTGCATCACCAAGGCAAAATTTTGATTCATAGCTTCTTCATTGCTTCCAAATATGATATCATCAACATACACAACAAGTATTAGCAATTTGTCATTTTCAATTTTTATATAAAGACTGCTATCTACCGATCCTTTTGAAAAACCTTGGTGATGAAGGTATTTTTCCAGACGATAGTACCAAGCCCTTGGAGCCTATTTAAGACCATAGAGAGCCTTCTTAAGTTTGCATACAATTTTTGGATCATTTCCAAGAATGAATCCATCTGGTTGCTCAATGTACACTTCTTCTTCTACGTCTCCATTCAGAAAGGAAGATTTCACATCCATTTGAAATACTTTGAATTTCTGAAAGCTGGAGAGAGAAAGGAACATTCTGATGGCCTCAAGTCTAGCAATGGGAGCAAACTTTTCTTCAAAGTATATTCCTTCTTGTTGAGCATACCCTTTACAAACAAGTCTAGCCTTATTTCTAACAACTTCCCCATTTTCATTCAACTTGTTTTTGAGTATCCATTTTGTCCCTATGACATTCTTATCTTTGGATCTAGGAACCAACTCCCAAGTGTTGTTCTTTTCAATCTCCTCAAGTTCATCATCCATTGCCTTGACCCAGCATTCATCTTTGCATGCCTCTTTTACATTTTGTGGCTCAGTGGAGGAGAGTAATTCCAAATAGCTTGAAGCTTCTGGTATTGCTCTTCTTGTTTGTATACCAACCTCTTTCTACCCCAAAATCTGAGATTCTGGATGATTCTTTTGAACGTACCTGGATGGATTCTTTTCTTCTATCCTTATCTGTTCTTCTAGTGCCTCATTGGTCCCTTCTTCTTCATCATGAATCTGATTTGATGTAGATGTATAGTCCTCTTCATCTTCGAAATATTTAGATCTTACCTGCCTAGGAGTGTTTTCATCTTCATCAACCACTACATCAATACTTTCAACAATTTTTCCAAGCCTTTTATTGTAACACTTGTATGCTTTGCTGTGGGGAGAGTAACCGAGAGGAATGCATTCATTTGCTCTGGGTTCAAACTTGCCAAGATTTTCATCAATATTTTTGATGTAGCATTTACTCCCAAAAATTTTGAAATATTTTACCGAAGGAGTCTCACCATACCAGAGCTCATGAGGGGTTTGAGTGCTATTCACTCGGACGTTTGTTTTGTTGAGAATAACAATTGCAGCAAATGTGGCTTCACCCCAGAAAGTTGCGGGAGTTACAGACTCATCAAGCATAGCACGAGCCATTTGTTGAACCGTTCTGTTCATCCTTTCCGCTACTCCATTTTGCTGAGGAGTCCTGGCTATAGAGAATTCTTTTCTTATCCATGTTCTTCACAAAAATCGAAAAATTCATTTGAGGTAAACTCCCCACCTCTATCATATCTGAGGCATTTAATTTTGTGATCTGATTCGTTTTCAACCAAAGCTTTGAAGGATTTGAATTTTTCGAAGGCTTCTTCTTTGTGCTTCATAAGTCCTATCCAGACCATCCTTGAATAATCGTCAATGAATAATATAAAGTATTCTTCTCCCCGAGGTGACCTTTTCCTAGACGGACCACATACATCAGTATGGACAAGCTCAAATGGCCTACTAGCTAATCCTTATTTCTCAGGGAAGTTAGTTCTGCTTTGCTTACCAAACTGACATGACTTGCATATTGTATTGTCTGGAATTCTGATGTCTGGAAGAGCACGAATTGCCTGGTATTTGCATGCTTTCCTTATTTGTGAGAAGCTTAGATGCCCCAATCTCCGGTGCCATAGCTAGTGTTCATCATTCTTGCTTAGATAGAATTGATGATGTCCTTCTTTGAATATAAATAAATTATTTGGTGTTCTTATGCCTTTGATCACTGTTTCTCCTGTATCAAGATCACGAACACTACATCTATTTGATCAAAATATTACCTCAGTTCCTTGATCGCATATCTGACTGACACTCAATAGATTATGCTTTAAGCCATCAACATACATAACATTTCCAACTTTGACCTTTTCTTTCAACAGAACAGAACCTATACCTTTTATGAGCGTAGGGGTGTCATTTCCAAATGAGACCTTCTTCTCCTTTTCTAAGGCACTATAGACTGAAGTTTTTCCTTATCACCCATCATATGTTTTGAACATCCACTGTCGATGTACCATTGATTTTCCTGCCCTTCCGCATATAAGGATATACCACATCTTTCTGGTTGCAGTTCTTTTATTCTCCATGTTTTGGCACTTGAGGCTTGTTCCTTATGAGTTGTTTGCCGAAACCTACTCCTGCATTCAGAATCTTCATGACCAAATTTGTTACAAGAACATTCAATTTCGTTTTCAAGAGTAGAAAAGTTATTGTAGGTTTTTTTCATGATCCCAATCATACTTCTTTGTTTTTGAGCTTCTCTAGTCATGATTGTCTTATAGGCAGCACATTGAGCTACTTTGTGACCAAAGTTATGACAAGAGAAGCATTGGCCATTGAAGAAACTCCTGCGATTATCAAATCTACCAACCAAATGATTGTAGTTTCTACTCTCATCCATTCTTGAGGTAGATTGAGAAGATTTTACCTGTGGCTGATTGTAGCTTCTATTCATCCTTAAGGTGGATTGCCCTCGATTTACCTGGTAGTCTTTGTTCATTCTTGAGGTAAATTGTCCATGATTTACCTGGTGATCTCCATTGGGCCTTTTCTCATTCCTCCTTGCTGCATCAAGATAACTTTTGGAGGTGGATGGTTTCTGCACCTGAGATGTTTCTTCATTATATCCCAGACTTGTCTTGATTAGGGGAGAACGCTGCACATTGATAATCTCATCTAGAGTTTTAGATCCTTTAACAAATCTAAGATTAAGAGCTTTTTTTTTCTCAATCTCTTTTCTAAGTCCCACAATTTCACATTCTAACTTTTCATGATGTTTTTCCTTTTCAGCCAGTTGAAATTGTAGAGTATCAATAATCATATTTTTCTCTTCTAAACAAATTTTGAGTTTAGAAATATCTTCATAAAGACCTTCTTCATCTATAGCATCCATGAAATCATCATCTTCAAAAGCCATTAAAAGTCTATAATTATTACCTCGTTCATCTTCATCACTATTTGAGAGTCCATCACTGTCTTCATGAGTGTAGTAGCTTTTCTTACTTACATTCTGTTTCTTGTTCCATCTAACAGGTTCCTTACCTTTGTCAAGCTTGTCTTTTTGAGGACACTTGGCAACATAGTGACCGACTCTTCCACGAGCAAAGCATTTGAAGGGTAGCTTACCTTTGAATATTCCAACACCCTGTTGAAGGTTCTTGACAAAATTTGATTCTTCCTCTTCTTCTGACATATGTCCTAACTCATAGTAATCTCCTTTGCCTGAAGCCTTGAATGCAGCTTCTCTCCTGTCTGAAGGTCCTCCTTTCCTCATTTCGTAAGCAGTTAGAATTCCGTGTAGCTGTGACATGGTAATTTTCTATAGATTCTCCTTTTCTTCTATTGCAGAAATTTTTGATTCAAACTTAGGAGACAAAGTTCTTAGAACGTTTTCAACCACAACTGCCTCTTTTATTTCTTCACCCAAGTTTTTCATACAATTAACAATCTCATGTATTCGTACGAAATAGTTAGCCACACTTTCATCATTGTACATTCTGAGATTTTCATACTGAATTCTGAGGGTTTCAAGTTTTGCTCATTTTACCTGTTCATCTCCTTCATAGCTCAGAATGATCTTGTCCCATATTTCTTTTACAGCTTTATACTGTATAAACTTGACAAATTCTGATTGAGATAGACATCCTAATAGAGTATTGACAACCTTTGCATTTGTTTCAAACTGCTTCTTCTCAGCTGGATCTATGGGAGTTGCTGATGGAAAAGTGTACCTTGTATCTATGATATCCCATAATTTTGTACCAAGAGATTGAAGATAGGGAGTGACTCTTACCTTCCAATAGATGAAATTTGTCCCATCAAAAATTGGTGGCCTGATCGATGCTTCTCTCTCGTAGTTGATCATGATGATAGATCTTCCTTCAAGCGATCAAGCTTCTTCTGAAGGACCTGCTCTGATACCAATTGTTGGAAATAATACTGAGAGGGGGGGGTGGTGAATCAGTATTATCAAATTCTTATCAATTTATACAAATATTTTCAGATCTGACAATTGAAACTTGCATATACCTTTCAAAATTATAATTTAATTTATTCTTCAGACGTTTTTCATTAATATGTATGTGAGAACCATCGAATAATGAGTAGGAACACAAAATAGATAGTCACACTAAGGAACACAAGATGTAAGGTGGAAACCCAATGTGGGTGAAAACCACTTGATGCAATATGTCTCTATCTTCTTTCAATTAGAAACTTCTTCTTACAATGATTTTGTCTTGGTGCAGAGTTTTACCAGTACGTAGGCTGCAACCTGCAGAGAGCTACAACCCTCTCTCGTTTTCCAGCTTCTTTTGGAAGGGAGCTACAACCCCCTTAGCTCTTGTACTACTTGAAATACTAGTACGTAGGTGCTGACCTACAGAAGGCTATTAACTTCTCTTTCCTTCCAGGGACCATGTTTCATCAATTTTCAAACTGGATCCAAAACATCATGTACATGTGCATCACCCAATCTCCTTTAAACAAATAACTTCTCATAATGCAGTAACCATAAAATAACACCAGTAACCAGACACCAATTTAAACCCAGATCTCTACAGAAACAGATAAAAGACATCTAAAATATATTTCAAGAAAGGTCCGCAACTTCACCGAAGGAAACCTGCAGATATTTTCACTTTTACCATGACGAGTCTGCACAACTCCGTACCTGCTTCTTCTCTAGTTCTGCGCACCTCCGCACTGTGCCGTTGCTGCTCTCTTCAGTAGATCTGACTTATAATGCGCTGGTTTCTCCTATCTCACTATTATTGTTTGTGATGCTTCACTCATGGCCTAGGGCAACCCCTCCTTCCAAACCTGGTCCCAATTTTAAAAAACAATATTTTTTCCCTGTACGTGACATTTCCCTGAGTTAAACGCGTGTATACGCTGGTCCATATATACCCAACCCGCATATATGTATTAAAACACTTAAAAAAATATAAAACTCCTTATTTTTGGGCGGATATCGTGGGTTTTACCTGCTGATCACCTGTTAGTGCCCGTGGCCCCAACTGTTCCCAACCAATTCCTAACTAAAAAACTACTTTGGAATTGGTGGACCAATACCACGGGCCAAAACCATAGGATCAAAAAACTGTGGGACTAATACCATGAACCAACCATGAAAGTGCGTGAACTTTTCTCCACATGAAATAAACTTTTCTCTGCATAAAATTCCGTGAACTTTTCTCTACATGAAATAAACTTTTCTTTGCATAAAATTCCGTGAACTTTTCTCTACATGAAGTAAACTTTTCTCTGCATAAAATTTCGTGAACTTGAAAATAACTTTGCTGCACTATAATTTATCATTTGAGTGATTTGCCATCAAGGACAACACTTGTCTCATAATGCCAACATTAACTGTATAGGGTTAATACCTATAGTCTAGATGATGAATTGAATTTTCCCAATATCTTTCGTTGTTTATAAAATGAAGAAGCAATCCCTTTATTCACATTAAGAAGGGACCTTCAAAAAATATGTCCTTATCCCACCTTCTCACTTTTGAAGAAGGTGAAGGCTTAAGTAGGCTAGTCAAAGAAGCGAGAATAAATGGTAGTGTAAAAGGGGTTCTCATATGCAATACCACACATGCACTATTTGTAAATGATACTCTGATTTTTTGTAAAGGAACGAAAGGGGTGATTGAGAAACTAAAGGGTATCATGGAGTTATTTTATAAATCTATTGGAGTGGTCATTAATAAGGAAAAATAGCTAATGTCACTATGTGAAATATTTGAGCAAAAAAAAACGTTATTGATTTATTGCCCTTTAAAGTGACTAATCTAGAACATGGCCTATAATATATAGCCATCCATTTGAATCTCAGCTAGTATAAAAAAATGTGATTACGATTGGTTGATAGAGAAAGTGGATAAAATATAAACATCTAGTACAACAAATGGTTTTCTATGGGAGGTTGTTTAGTTTTGGTTAGAATGGTTTTGGAAGAATTACCAGTGCATTGGATATCTCTTACTTGGGCCCCAAAAGGTGTTCTATAAGTAATTAGGAGATTTTAATACAAATTTATATGGTCTAGAGACCGAAAAATAAAAGGTTTGGTGCTTTCCTCATGGAAATAGTTGGGCTTTAAAAAGCATTTGGAGGATAGGGCCTCAAAAATCCCTTTCTCTTTCGAAAGGTTCCTATTGTAAAAATTTGCGGAGGAAAATTCAAGGAATAAATTTGAGGGCCTATATAGTAAATATATATCCCATAATTCAATGTAGGATTGGATCAAAAGTTCTATAAAACAACAAAATAATGCCTTGATAATATAAAAATGTATTATCTATGCTTTCCATATGGTTAGAAACTAGTTGATTGGAAAAATGGAAAAGGGGATAAGTTGTGAATTGGTATTGACCATTGGGTAGGGAGAAAAGGTAAGAACAAAATTTCACTCTAAGCAATTCAAGAATTAAGGAACAAATGTCACTTCAATCTCCAATGGGTTGAAAACTAAGTGAGGATCATTACTAGTTGGCACCAATTGTGGTTAACCTACGAAGAAATTAGATTGGGAAAAAGTATGCAAAGGAATGAAAAAAATATTCAAACCATCTTATAAAAAAGAATATTAGACTCAAGGAAGAAGATGAGAAATTGATCTGGTCTTTGAATCATGCTAGAGCGTATGCTCCTAGATTAAGTTAGAAATCATAAGTGGAAAGAAGGAAAAGAATACCAACAAATTTTTTGGTGGAAAATTATATGCAACTTAAAATGTCCCACCAAAAGAAAGATATTTATGTCATTGAAATCACTCAATGAAGCCTCCTATGAGGAATTTCTTCACAAGAGAAATTGTATAGGGCCAAGACAATGTTGTAAATGTCATCAAGAAAAGGAAACTTTGTTTACCACATATTGGAACATCCATACTTGAAGGAGGTATCGAAAGAGATAGAAATATTAACAGGGATTTGGAAATTTTGGGAAACACCCTTAAAGAAGCCTTTATAACATGGTACAACCAAAAGGATGCTTTTAAGATCAAAACACTACCTCTCAACAAAACTACGGAGTATGGATTACCAAAAATCTAAAGTTGATAAACACAAAGAGACAATTTTCTCTCAAAAGTGTTGATCAAGCCATAAATATTTTAAATATCTATCTAGATGTGCAAGAAAAAACTATTCCTAGAAAACAAGTTGAAATGGAAATAAATAAAAATATTCCATAGGACTTTCTTGATGGTGCTTCTTAGGGAAACCTTCTAAGGGGGGCTCAGAAGGCATACTATACCTACCTTCAAATCACAGTGTTTCTTTGAAAGTTGGAATTGGTAAATAAACCAATAATTTATGTAAAATGATAACTTTATTTCAAAACTATCATAAGAGTTCCTTGATGGGGTTTTGGTCTAAGAAAGTTGGCGACATGGATTTTCGATCCTGCCACCTTGTATAATGAATAAAACTAAATTTGGGGGGTGGGGGGGTGTGTGGCTACCCTTGTGCATGAAAATTCTTACTAAATTATAGCTATTTGTTCCTTTGATTACATGATAATTGCAGACTGCAATGGGGAGGGGAAACTCCACCTTAGTTGCATATTAGCTAAGAATTCATGCATAGCCAATGAGTGTAAGTCTTGTCTAGTTATTTCGGAGAACGTCGAGCTGGAACAAAGGGTGTGTTTAAACTGGTGGGGAAATTATGGAAAGCTTTCAACCCTGAAGGTGAAATGGTTGAACCAGTTATACAAATGGTGGTGTATTTTCAAAGTTGATACTGTTGATTTCACTCTGGCTATCAACAACATCGAGTCTAGATAGAGGGTTGGGAGATTAGATCGTGGGTGAATAGAAGAATTCATAGGATCGACGACTATCAGACATTTAGGATTTCTAAGAGTGACATTGGTCTCCTAAAATTAGCATTAGGTGCCTATCCTTCTCCAGGTAATTCTAAAACCCTTCAATAGTTTAACTCTTGTTGTTGTATCTTCATATAGTCTTAAAATTGTTAATTTAGATGTAATCTATGGTTTTGACATTGTGAAGTGATTTGATGTGTGGTCACAACCACATGTTATAGTTGAGTGTGGTTACACTAAGATTGGATTTTGATATGTTTCTTGGTCGCGGGGGTATGGTACCATCTAAATCATTTTCACCCTTCTAATGTTGTTGGTATGTTCTCTTTTTGTTGTGTCCTCGGACACTTGGTAGGTATGCCCTTCAAATATAGCTCGTGTATGACTATTTAGGGCTCTGTCGCATTATCTAGCCTCATGATAAATTCACTTTTGACCTCCTTAAGCATCTTCTTCCATCCCCTATGCAACGTCAAGACATGAGGAGTATGAGGGGATGGGAGGGAGGTTGAGGCCCCTAGGGCTATAACAGAGTCAAATAGAATGCCCAAGTGGTTGTTAAGACATTTCACTCAGTTGTCTTGCCAGAAACCCAAAATAAAATTTAGAATCTTGAAGCGAGAGACAAACATGCCTTTCATTAGAGGAAATTTCAGCCTAAAAGTGCCCATGAAATTTTCATGTAATTTCTATGTCATAATACATAAACCAATAAAAATCCTTTGAATTTAAGGTATCTTCAATTTTTATCAATGTGGGTCTTCTCAGAAGTATGCATGATGGGTACTCGTTGGATGTGGAATTTAATTTTGCATCCAACAATTGTCTACACAATTTGAGTAAACCTATAAATTTTAGAATCTTGAAGCCAGAGACAAACATGCCTTTCATTAGAGGAAATTTTAGCCTAAAGGTGCCCATGAAATTTTCATGTGATTTCTATGTCATAATGTTATGAAACCAGCTCACAAAAAGATAGAAAAGATAGATCAACGCCTTAGAATTAAGCCTCTTCGAGGGGGCAACCTCCTTTACATTACATAAATGAACAATTCTTGGATGATTCAAATGACAAAACCTCCTTTCTATATATAGGAGTCTAAGGAGTCACAATATAACCCAGCCGACCTAACAATAATAATATAAAGCCACAAAAATAACAATAGAGGGATTCTATGGGGCACAATAATAACAATATGGGGGCAATAGGGGCACAACAATATTAATAAGGGGTATAACTACAATAGTAATGGGGTAATCACTAGTATTATAGGGACCCAACATACCATCATCTCAAAAATTCCATAAGTTGGAGTTACCGATGAAACACTTGCTTCCTCTCTTGATTAGTGAGTCTTTCGATTAGGATTCTATCAGAGAATTTTGAGGATCTTGTATATCCTCATATGGCAGACGTTTTCCCTTTTGACTTGATATATGATGAGACCTGTCCTAGATGATTTCTTCTTTTGCTTCAATGTCCAATGAGGTTGCCAAGAGTTATGTCCTTCATGTTCAACTGTCATGGATTTTCTTTTCCATGATTCCCATGGTGTTAATTTTAGGTATGCTCTATGCTTAGAGCAATTTATTTCAATTTTCACAGTTAGCTCAATATCTTTTCCAGATTAGCAATCACATTAGCATAATAGTAAATTGCAGATAGAACATAAACACAAATTGCAGAAGACAAGCCAAGACAATAGGACGTAAGGTGTGGTGCTAGCCAGGGAAAAACCCCAATGTGGGGAAACCCTTGATCAATTTTTCTTATATGTTCTTCAATAGTTCAATAGAGAGAGAGATAGTACATTTACAATAGAAGACAACACTTTGACTTATCTAAATAAGACAATAGATCATCTCTAAGAAGATGATACATGAGGTAGATGAACTCAGTTGAAGACATGCTACTTCAACTGATTCTCCAAGGTGACTCCATCGCCTTGCTGCACCTATCATTGTGTTGCTCCTCATGCTGCGCCTCACTGTGCTGCACCATGCTGCACCCATAATCACTATGTTGCATCTCATCATGCTTCCCTAGTCATGACTGTACCCATCATTGTGCTCAATGTATACTGCAAAGTATCATCACGCCGCACCACTGTCATGAAGCTGCTCTTCATCACATGCTCCCATCACCGGGCTGCACTTGATCATTGTGCAACACTATACTGCTGTCTCTAACACCATGCTTGCCACCATGTGCTTACTATTGCTGTTGCCCCATTGTGTTATCGCTGCACAATGTCATTGCTTTCATATTTACCATGATGTTGTTCCTTGCAACACTATGTTGCTGTCACTTGCAGCTCCATACTTGCCACTGCTGTCCTAGTTGTATTGCTATAGATGTGGTACCTAAAATGCATGCTTCAACTTACTATTCTAGGGTCCTTTGACTGCTATAATCTTGGATTGGTTAGGGTACTCAAACATAGTCCCCAACAACCCTTCAATCTACCTAGAAGTGTCCTCCTTTACTGCGGCTGCCCTTCTAGGAGGGGAGGAGACCCTACACTGCAATTTTTGGGCAGTCTAGTCCTCATCGACGACTTCAACCTACCTCCTTTTGCTGTGGCTTGCTACATCAAGCCTCTTCTTAATTGTGTCAACCATTCCAAGCAGTGTTGCAGGGGAGCCCTCCCGCCCCCCAATCCCGCTCCCAATTCGCGCCCTGCGCGGGAGCGACTTGGGAGCACGCTCTCGAAATCGCTCCCGAAAAGGGAGTGATTTCGGGTGCGCTCTCCTTAATTTTTTTTTCGCTCCCTACCTTTTCAGGAGCGTTTTGCCTTTTTTGCAATTTTTTTTTTTGTAGTAATGTTCAAAATGCAATTGTTTTTGAAAGAAACAAATAATTTTTGAGTGGGGCAGCTTAGTGATCAAGTCTAGGCTCTAGTATTGATATGCTATTCATGGTAATGTTAAATTCTTAAAGTAAAATTGACATTTTCTTTAATCTTCATTTTCATCCTTTTACTTAAATTTTTAACATTACCATGAAATGACTCAGGATGTTTGAGAGTGGTTTCGGCCTCATTGGATTTCATATGGAGAAAGTGGAATTTGAGATTTCATTCAAAATCCAGCAGACTTATCAGTTTTTAGGGATTTCAGGATTGGGGGATTGCAATGTTTCCATTGAATTTTGTCATGTATTAGGGTATGGAACTCGTATTTAATCAAGAGCACCAATCCCTCTATGTACCTTGATGTTAGTTACATTGGTTGTTGAACTTGTCTATCATGACCCTCCTAAAATTGTATGCATCACTCAAACAAAATCTTGACTTGACATGCTATGCTTTTTCTACCTTATGTTAATGCTTAGAGGGTGATATTAATGACAAAGATCCCTATACAGATACAGAGGTAATGACAAAGATACCTCTGGATATTAATGCTTAGAGGGTGATGTTAATGACAAAGATCCTGATTTTCCAACAAGACTAAAAAATTAGACATTTCTCGTGGTGGCTAGAGGCCCAAGCATAAGAAATAGATAATAGATTTACTTCTCTTTTCTAGTTTCTAGTAGTTTTTATAACTATTGACTCTTTCATA